>JALGBA010001079.1:0-70000 GCA_023970755.1 Azemiops feae
TCAGAACTGAAGAAGCTTCTGGGATGGAAAGCGAAACCTCTTCAAGAAGAGACAAAGTCCAGTGGTCTTTTGAAAAAGCACCTTTGGGACAACCATGTCCTGGATGACTCTCCATAGGCATAAACCCAGTGAAATAATTGATCTCGTTGATTCCAACGACATCAAGAGAGAATCAATGCTGAACACTACGGTTAAATAGTCGGCAACTATCGTTGCTAGCAACATAGCTTGTTTGGGGTTTTAATCAAGGGCTCGCAGAAGCAAGATTTAACAGAAGATTTAACTCACCCATCGTCGACCCAGATTCGGGCCTGTTTAAGGAGCTAATGATAACGAATCCAAACCCTTCGTTTTCTTTCCGATGGATGACGACGTCGCTGGTTGGCACGCTGTGCGAAGGGAAGCTCTCGGGGGGTGTAGCATTGTTGCTGGACGCAACGTGATTGCTGTTAGCGTATGTAGCATAGTCGCTTCTGGGAGAACTGTGGTGGGTGGACACAGACCCTGGACTTCTGCCGTTTTCTGGACACGGTTCCCCTGGAGAGAGAGAGAGAAAAAAAAGACATTAACCAGAATCAGAGAGATGGTTTTTTTTTTGCATTCCATGGTGGCGCAGTGGTGAGAATGCAGTATTGCAGGCTAACTCTGCCGAATGCCAGGAGTTCGATCCTGACCAGCTCTAGGTTGACTCAGCCTTCCATCCTTCCGAGAGCACTTGTCTCTAAAGTTGCCGAGAGTCGGACACAACTCAAGGGTTACAACCAGCACAGGTGTCTTGCCCAAAGCACATGCCAATAAATGCAACACTATTGATTCCTACGTGACTATGCGATAGTTTGAGTGACAGGTTGGCTCTTAGCCGGGCGCCATCTGCTTGCCGTCAAATAAATAATGGGATCGTCTTTGATCTTTCAGTTCAGATACAATCAAACTGCAGCACAAATTATTACGTTTCCACAAGAAGCAAAAACAAGAAGGCAATAATTTATTCCTGGAGGTGTGTGTGTCTTCTAGCAGCCCTCATAGACCTTTGATAAGAAGGGATTAACGTACGAAGGAAAGAAACAAATCCCATCGAACAATGATTAAGCCACTACGTTTCCAATGGAAAGTCTCCCAAAGCTATTGAACCCAAGTCAAAACTAGGTGCCACAGTCAAGTGACAAGAAAAATTTAATTTTCTGGCTGTCACGTTTCGGAGGGCTGAACGGTGTTTATGTCACTGTGGGTGCAACGGGAAGGAAATGAACTCACCCCACAGAATTACTGACAGCTGTCTTTGCTGTAAATGAACACAACGGATTGCCATTAACGACGGGGAAAAATAAACTTATTTTGCAGTAGGGTTTCTGTCTAATCTGAAAAATCTATTTATGGGGAAAGAAGAGTTCAAGATTAATCATACGCTCTGCAGAATGCAGCAGGTTAATCTCTTTCTTCCTTGAAATGTCAGTATTTCCTGGCTACAGGTAGTCCTCGACTTACATCCACAACTGAGCCCAAAGGTTCTGTCGTTAAGCGAGACAATTGAGTTTTGCCCCATTTTACGACTGCTCAGATGACAACTGTCCCTATGATCTTGTTCTGTCTTCCAGACCCTGATTGGGGCACCAATGATAACTTTATGTCTGAAATGGTATTAGGTTTTTGTCTGAAATGATAGAGGGTCTCCTGCTTGAGCAGGGGGTTGGACTAGAAGACCTCCAAGGTCCCTTCCAACTCTGTTATTCTGTTATCACAGTTTGTCCTCTAATTTGAGGACAAACTATCTGAATCCAATCCCTTTTTTGCTCTCCTCAAAATGGCACAAGCACAGTGAGGTGTTGATAAATCCTAATTAGTCCCAAAGATACTTTTTCGCGAGGCTGGAAGAAGCTTCTTGGATGAGAAGCGAAATGTCTTCAAAGATAAAAACAAAGAAAGTCCAGTTGCCTCTTGGGACAACCATGACCTGGATAGACTGAGAATCTCCACAGACATTATTAGTGAGGCCTTTACTGCATCATTGTTTGCCGTGGGACCCCAGCATCATGGAACGTTTTGATTTATTAAGGATTCTGTGGCAATCTGTTCTGAATTTCCCTCAGCTGGAAGGGACCGTGGAGGTCTTCTAGTCCAACCTTCAGCCCGACAGGAGTCTTCATGCCATCCCAGATAAATGGTTGTCCAATCTTGTCTTGAAAACCTCCAGCGATGAAGCATCCACAAGTCTGGGAGGCAAACTGGTCCACTGATTAGTTATTCTCACGGTCAGAAAAAATTCTCCTTATTTTCAAGTTAGCTCTCTCTCTGAGGGGTTTCCATCTGTTGGTTCTTGTTCTGCCTCAGGTAGCTAACGGAGTGAGACCCCCCCTTTCAAGTTTTGAAAATGGCTATCATGTCACCCCCTAAGTCTTCTGTTCATTAGGCTATATCAGGGGTCCTCAACCTTGGCAACTTTAAGACTCGTGGACTTCAACTCCCAGAATTCCTGAGCCAGCATGGCTCAGCTTGGAAACCTCTCCCTTTCCCCTCAGTGTGGCTGGCTCAGGAATTCTGGGAGTTGAAGTCCACGAGTCATAAAAGAGCCAAGGTTGCCTACCCCTGACCTATACCATCTCAGACAAGTGACTGTCTATAAATATTCCTAGTTTCCTTAACTGGTCATCGTATGGTTTTAGGAAATACGTATACACTGGAAAGGGTTTCCCTTCCCTGCTTCTGCATTAGGAAAAAACTGGAGGGAGCTAAATGGCCTCGATCCAGCTAAAATTAGTAATATTTAATTGAAAACCAAGGGACAAATTAATTGAAACTAATTTAATCAACAGAAGCTGCAATTTCTATACTCACTTAGCCAGAAACAACACCAAAGGACCTCCAGCAGCCAAGGATGCTATCCCACTGTTCATCATGTTTAGCTTGATGAATTTAATTTAATAATTTCAAATTATTTTAACTGGACCAGTTTCTCGTTTTATTTTTAATAATGAGTGATGACAACGGTCACCAGTCTGGGGGCAAAAAACCCCCAAATAAACTAATTACAGTAGCATGCTATTGATTTTATGCGAATGAGAATAAAAATAAAAATCGTTCATAGAAAAGCAAAACGTTTATAAATGGACATAAGAAGAATGCTGATGTCCTAATTCCAGTAGACCTGAAGCTTAATTAAGTGTACAACTAAAGAATTGCAAAGGAACAAAGCTAAATGATAACAGAAGTAACTTTTGAGGGTAATGGTAAATAGTTCTGTATTTATATTAGATTAGACTTTGATTTTAATCAGTGGAATTAAACTCTAAGAAGCTAAAGAAGGTGGGATTATGATGAAATCATGTTAATAATAATAATAATAATAATAATAATAATAATAATAATAATAATAATAATAATAATAATAATAATAATAATGAAGTTGGAAGGGACCTTGGAGGTCATCTAGTCCAACCCCCTGCTCAGGCAGGAAACCCTATACCATTTCACAGTGGCTGTCCAGTCTCTTCTTAAAAACTTCCAGTGTTGGAGCATTCACCGCTTCTGGAGGCAGGTTGTTCCACTGGTTAATTGTTCTAACTGTCAGGAAATTTCTCCTTAGTTCTAGGTTGCTTCTCTCCTTGGTGAGTTTCCATCCATTGCTTCTTGTCCTGCCTTCAGGCGCTTTGGAGAATAGCTTGACTCCCTCTTCTTTGGGGCAATCCCTGAGATATTGGAATACTGCTATCATGTCCCCCCTCGTCCTTCTCTTCATTAAACTAGACAGACCCAATTCCAGCAACCGTTCCTTATATGTGTTAGCCTATATGTTATATAACGTATATGCTATATGTTAAATGATGTCACAGAGTAAATTTCCAAAACAAGAGCTAAAACGTTGGGTCTGACTGATAAATTGAAAGTTTGCCTAGATGGCAAATTAAGAAAAAAATGTAAAAATCTTTGTATCAGTCACTGGCTGTTCCTGGTTGAATAGCAGGTCCCAAACCAAGATTTATTCACATTCTCTTCCACTGTAGTTAAGAAACTTCAGATCTGAGGACCTTGTAATCGTGTGCAATCTTTAGCTGAATTTATTGAATACCTTAATGAATCTCTCTCTCAAAACGTCTTAGTGAAAATATAAAAAGGTATTTTTTTATTTTTTTTTACAGAATGGAGAGTGAAGAAATAGACAGCAAGACTAAGTGGAGATTCTCTGCTGGTGGAAGAATCAATAAAGGAGAATATTTTTAGCTCGGGGTTGAGAGGTCCTGGGTGCTCTCTGAGCTTGGTTGGTTTCTTGCTGACACTTCATGACCCAACTAGGTAACATCATCAGTGCTATAAAGGAGGGAGGATTGTGAGGAGGAGGAGGAGGAGGACCTCACAGTTGCAAGTAATCAATTTTTTTCAAAGGAAGGAGGAAGAGGAAGAGATGGAAGAGAAGAAGGTATAGAGTTTCCTGCTTGAGCAAAGGGTTGGACTAGATCTCCAATGTCCCTTCCAGCTCTGTTATTCTTAGTTGATTCCCATCAGAGAAACCAACATTTTCTTAATTACAGAATAACTGGGAAGAGGAAGAGGGAGGAGGAGGAGAAGAAGAAGAAGAAGAAGAAGAGGAAGAGGAAGAAGAAGAAGAAGAAGAAGAAGAAGAAGAAGAAGAAGAAGAAGAAGAAGAAGAAGAAGAAGAAGAAGAAGAAGAAGAAGAAGAAGAAGAAGAAGAAGAAGAAAAGGAGGAGGAGGAGCCCACAGTTGTCGTCGTCGTCGTCGTCCTTCTCCTCCTCCTCCTCCTCCTCCTCCTCCTCACAAACCTCCCTCCTTTGTAGCACTGATGATGTTACCTAGTGTGGGTAATGAAACGTCTGCAAGAAAACAACCAAGCTCAGAGAGAGCACCAAGGACTCCTGATGAATGTGAGATTCTCAAAGCTTTTTGAGGTACCAACCTTGTTATAAAGGTCATCACAGAGTTGTAACTAAGTGTGAGGAGCAAGAACGAGACATTCGTAGTGGCTACTGTGACGAAAATAGATCTTTCTAAACGGAAGGAACGGCCACAGCAAACACAATTTCAGCGCAAGCAACTATCGAGGGACACACTTCGTACCAAACGTTTTCCAAATCAAAATCAACCTGATGCTGAGGGTATCTCACTAGCCTGACTACCTAGATTAGAAAATAAACTGCTGCAGTTATGGCGGCTGGTTCAAGGAAACGATCAAGCCTTGAAAAAGACAAATTCCACATTAGGAATTATTAGGGGGGAAAAAACACACACGGTAGATTGTGCTCGGAAGCCTTCCGTCATCGCAAGACAGCTGTGAAAAAAAGGCAAATTCCATTTTAGGCACCATTAGGCAAGGCGTTGCAAATAAAATCGCTAATGTAATAATGTTCAAAAGGATAGCTGTGTTCCCCAGTTGCAGCGAAAACGAATGTGCAGTGGAGGCAATCCCTTAAGGCTGCTGGCAGAATTCACGCGTTAATCTTTAAGGCACGACAGACCTTGGTCCTTTTTAATACAGTAATCATTGTAAACCTCTCCGTGTTGCAGCCGCCCTCACCAGGTTTCAGTGTCCACATGTGGAAGAAGGATAGCAATTTTCAGAGGTAGGATTCCAGTTTTAAACAGCAATAGCACTTAGACTTATATACTGCTTCAGAGTGCTTTACAGCCCCTCTCTAAGCCGTTTTTACAGAGTCAGCATCTTGCCCCCAACAACCTAGATCAGGGGTGTCAAACTCGCATCGTCACGTGACGTGTCGTGACGTATCGCGACTTTTTTTCCATTACTGGCAATGGGGTGGGCACGGTTTCGCTATGATGCATCTGGCCTGCGGGCCAGCAGTTTGACACCCCTGACCTAGATCCTTATTTTACCCACCTCAGAAGGGTGGAAGGCTGGGTCAACCTAGAGCTGATCAGGATCGAACTCCGGGCAGTGTTTGCCTGCAATGCTGCATTCTAACCACTGCGCCACCACGGCAGAGATAGCAATAGCACTTAAGACATATATACAGCTTCATAGTGCTTTACAGCCCTCTCTAAGCAGTTTACAGAGTCAGGATCTTGTCCCCAACAATCTGGGTCCTCATTTTACCCACCTTGGAAGGGTGGAAGGCTGGGTCAACCTAGAACTGGTCAGGATCGAACTCCTGGCAGTGGGCAGAATTAGCCTGCAATACTGCATTCTAACTGCTGTGCCACCACGGCTCCTAAAGAAAGATGGGCCATCTTTGGAAGCTCCAAGGACCCCAGAGAGATACCATTCCTTTGAAAACTCTCAGAAAGAAGTCTTATTTTCCCATTGGATAAACACAGCAGTTTATTTTCTTCTTGACAAGAGCCCTTGCTCAATACAGGTGACCAAAACTAAGTCCAAAACAGCAGTTTGGGCTGTGATATGCAGCTTGTATCTCCTTGAGGATCTAAAGGGTTTCCCCAACACGTGAGTCCAGGAAGAATATGAGCAGGTTCGGTCAAAAAAGTCATCAGGGTGGCTGTGTTTTTTAGGAAAGCACACTTATTTAAATTAGGAATTGATATATTTTTCCAGCAAGAGGATATTGTAAGACAGGGGTCCCCAACTCCCGGTCCGTGGACCGGTACCGAGCTGCGGCATGCCAGCAACCGGTCCACACAAACAAGCAAAGCCCCATCCGTGGGATGCAGGTGGCACACAAAACCATACACTCTCCGGTCCGTGGAAAAACCTTTCTCCACGGAACCGGTCCCTGGTGCCCAAAAGGTTGGGGACCTCTGTTGTAAGAGAAGGACAAGCAGAGCCTGGGGGTGGGGGTGGAGTCAAGACAGGAATCAGCCTGGAGTCTCTACATAGCCACAAACAGTCTAATTCCAGCCCCTTCTGAATTCCATTGACTGTTATCTAGCACCAATTTACTGCTGACTGTTCGTTGACTAGATTCTTGCGCATAGGATTCAGCCACAAATCAAGACTGCAACTTCACCTATGGTCTTGGTCTTTCACGCCTGACACCATGAGATATTTATAGTCACAGTAAAAAGAAATCAGCTCCAAAATCCTACATTTGCCCTCTATTTTTTTATTATTATTATATGTCATCAACTCGATGTCAACTCCGTGGTTTCTGCTGTCTACCTTTAAGACAATAAGATCTGCAGTAAAACAGCCCTACTATTTAACTTTGACTTCAATTATTCTCAATATTCACCCGTGCTCACTTCCACCCAATTGTCTGCTGTGGCAGGTTGCATCACCCAATAATAAAACTATAATATAAACATGTATTTGGAACAAAACAATAAACAATAACTATATTCAGTGAGTAAAATGCACATTAAGACTCAAAGCCTGTTGACAGAGGATGGCTTTCACTTCGCTCCTGTAATCTTAGCAGAGATGGGACCATCCTTACATTGGAGAAGTGAACTGTTCCACAAGGTAGAACACAGACCATGGTTAAATGGTGGTCCGGTCTGTTTTTGAAAACCTCCAGTGATGGAGCACTCATAAATATGGAAGGCAAGCTCTTCCATTGATTAATTGTTCTCACTGTCCGAAAATATCTCCTTACTTCTAGCTTGGGTCTCTTCATAACAAGCTTCCATCCATTACTTCTTGTCCTGCCCTGTGGTGCTTTGGAGAACAAGTCAACCCCATCTTCTCTAAGACAACAACTCAAGTGCTGGAAGGGACCTTGGAGGTCTTCTAGTCCAACCCCCTGCCCAATGCAGAAGTCCTTATATCATCCCAGAGAAATGGTTTCGCCCCATTTTACAACCTTCCTTGTCACACTGGTTAAGTGAATCACTGCAGTTATGAAGCTAGCAACACGGCTGTGAAGTGACTCTGGCTTCCCCCATTGAATTTGTTTGTCAGAAAGTCACAAAAGTTGATCACATGATCCCAGGACATTGCAACTGTCACAAATATGGATTGACAAGAAGCTGTTCATGGACCAAGAGAGCCTGCACTACGCCAAGGTCATTAAAGCAGGTGCTCGATGGAGAAGTGAACTGTTCCCATAACAAAAAGAAGTATTACTATTGGACAATGTGGAAACCCGGTGGGTGGGGGGCACGGGAATCTATTGTTTAACTAAGCAAGCTTTCGCGTGGGAAAACTCAGAGCTGGTTTTGTTTTGTCAGCTCTGAGATAGTGTATCCAATAAAGCAGGGGTCCCCAACCCCCAGTCCGTGGACCAGTACCAGGCCGCAGCATGCCAGCAACCGGTCCCCACTAACAAGCAAAGCCCCATCTGCGAGATGCAGGCAGCACACAAAACCGCACAGTCCGCGGAAAAACCTCTCTCCACGGAACCGGTCCCTGGTGCCCCAAAGGTTGGGGACCTCTGCAATAAAGTTTTATCTTTGGGGACTTAATTGCCTTGCAGGATCCTTTTGTTGGGTTCGCTAGTTGGACTATTGACACCTGTCCCCACCCATTTGGAAGGGGGGGGAGCGGGTGGAGTAGGCAATGGATCTGTGCTATCACAACGAAGTGATCCTACTTGGAAAGTTGGTTCCAAAGACAGACACAGTCCTGATATCAACAGAACAGCCAACCAGGCGGTTGTAGTGGTAACACAGAACAACGAAAGAGGAAGCCTGCCAGGACCAACGGACGACTCTAAAGGAAAGTTGAAACGTAAGTGTGTTCTGCATTGTCCTTCGAGTTCCTTAATACTTTCCCCTTCCTCCAAACCCTCAGCTCACCTGCAGGTAGCACCTTTCTTCTCACGGTAAGGTTCACTTGCCCGTTCCGAGCTGCGTTGTGCATCAGATCTATCACGTAGCGGTGAGTTTTGCCAGCCACAGGGATGCCATCCACGTAGACCAATTCATCGCCAGGATGCAGGCGGCCGTCTCTGTCGGCCGAGCCCATTGCAATAACTGCCCCAATTAGAATCTAAGTTAGAACACACAAGGGAGGTGAGAAATGGAAATATGAAACCAGGCAGAATGTTCTCTGCAATGAGTAGGTAGAATTTTCCATTTTTTTTCCAGTCCAGCTTTGTGTGTGTGTGTGTATTTTTGCAATTGGATTCGGGAGTCATCCTTCATAGAAGCCAAAGAGAATAGCAATAGCACTAAGCAATCACACTTAGACTTATATACCGCTTCACAGTGCTTTACAGACCTCTCTAAGCGGTTTACAGAGTCAGCATGTTGCCCCCAACAATCTGGTTCCTCATTTTACCAACTTCGGAAGGATGGAAGGCTGAGTCAACCTTGAGCTGGTCGGGATCGAACTCCTGGCTGTCGGCAGAATTAGCCTGCAATACTTCCTTCTAACCACTGTGCCACCAGGAAGGAGAATGAGAAAGGGAATAAGAGAGGAATAAGAAGGAAGGAAGGAAGGAAGGAAGGAAGGAAGGAAGGAAGGAAGGAAGGAAGGAAGGGGAGGGAGGAGAGGGAGGGAAGGAGGGAGGGAGGTGGATGGATGGAGGGAGGTGAGGGAGGAAGGAAAAGGAAGGAATAGCAATAGCACTTAGACTTATATACTGCTTCTCAGTGCTTTTACAGCCGTCTCTAAGCGGTTTACAGCTTACAACGTGTTGTTGCCCCCAACAATCTGGGTCCTCATTTTACCAACCTCGGAAGGACGGAAGGCTGAGTCAACCTTGAGCTGCTGGGAATCGAACTGCTGGCAGTCGGCAGAATTAGCCAGTACTGCATTCTAACCACTGTGCCACCACGGCTCTTCCCTAATAGAGGTAGTCCTCAAGTTAGGACCACAGGGGAGCCCAAAATTTATCTTGCTAAGTGAAACATCGGTTAAGTGAGTTTTGCCCCATTTTACGACTTTCCTTGCCACAGTTGTTAAGTAAATCATTGCACTTGTTAAGTTAGTAACATGATTACTGAGTGAATCCGGATTCCCCGTTGACTTTATTTGTCAGAAGGTCACAAATGGGGATCACGTGACCCCGGGACACTGCAACCGTCATAAATGTGAGACAGTTGCCAAGCATTGGAATTTTGATCACATAATATCAGGGGTGCTGCCACGGTCGTAAGTGTGAAAAATGGTCATAAGTCACTTTTTTCAGTGCCGTTGTAACTTCGAATGGTCACTAAATGAACTGTTGTAAGTTGTGGGCTACCTGTAATTACTATAACTCAAGCTTTCTGAAGCAATTCAATGTACAATTTTTCCTAAATAGCACTGGGATTCGTGATCCGAATAGCAACGCATGTATAATAATTACAGCCCCGAAGAAATTATTTTTAAAGGACGGATTTAAAATTCAAAAACGTAAACTCTCGTGCAATTAAGTCTGAAAGTGTTTAGGACACTGGAAAGACCAGAGTTTGCAGGACAAAGCTAATCCGGCTGTTTAAAAGGATTTATTTAGTGCTGGTAACCTATGGCCGATGCCCTAGTAGTTGGAGAAATTGCTTTCTTCAGGACTCTTTGTTTTAGCAGAAATTGTGGTTGTGGCGTGCGAGCTCCTGAGGGCTTCATGACAAGATAATTGCAACTGCCTGCTCCTGTAGGGTTTGCTCCTCTCCATTTTAATCTGATAATACATTTTATGTTGTAAAACGTTGATTAGACACGGGTGCTATTAAAGAAGTTTCTGCTTCCCACAGATGAGAAATAAATGTTCTGTCTGAAATGTGTTGTTATCTTTTGACATCTCATTTAAATTTAGAACCCGGCTTTTGACTGCTATGCTAGTTGGGGGAAGGGAGCTGGCACAGTTGGTAATGGACTACCGTAATGTGGGGGTTGGAAATCTAAGGACCTTAGCTGTGACATGATTAAATAAATGAAGCAGTATTATGAAAGCGATAGAAGAACATATTTGTTGACTCAGAGTTGAATTGTGGAATCCTGGGGTTCTTTGAGCTTCGTGGTTTTCTTGCAGACATTTCATGACCCAATTAGGTAACATCATCAGTGCTAGAAGGGAGCGGGATTTGTGGAGAGGAGGAGGAAGACTGTGGGATCCATGGTACTCTCTGAGTTTGATTCTTGCAGATGTTTCATGGCCCAACTAGGTAATGTCATCAGTGCTAGAAGGGAGTAAGGTTGTAGAGTGGAGGAGGAGGAGGAGGACGACGACAATGACTGTGGGGTCCTTGGTACTCTCTGAGCTTAATTCTTGCAGATGTTTCATGAGCCAACTAGGTAACATCATCAGTGCTACTGATCAGCACATTAGCACTGATGATGTTACCTAGCTTGGGTAATGACACGTCTGCAAGAAAACAACCAAGCTCAGAGAGCACCAAGGACCACACAGTACTATGAAAGTTACTTTGCTTCTTTCTCACAACAGGTTCTCTTCAGAGGAGGAGTCTTCTTACAAGAAGAGAAAAGAAGTCCCTAAGCAGTGAGGAACATCATGAAGACCATGAAGAACGATGCAGTGATCGGTTATTTCAGAAGGATTCCTGTTTCGTTCGGGAATCGCCTTGATTAGAAAGCGTTGTGTGTCAAGTGATATCGAAATTCTGTGGACAGGTGCTTGATCTCTGACGGTTTATTTATACAGGTGGTCCTCAACTTATGACCACAATTGAGCCCAACCTCTCTGTTGTTAAGTGAGACAGCTGTTAAGCGAGTTTTGCCCCATTTTACGACCTTCCTTGCCTCCAGTTGAATCACTGCAATTGATAAGTTAGTAACCTGGTTGTTAAGCGAATCCCATTGACTTTGCTTGTCAGAAGGTCGCAAAAGGGGATTCCATTACCCCAGGACACTGCAAACCATCATAAATGTGAACCCAATTGAATTTTGATCAAGTGACCCTGCGGATGCTGCAAAGGTCGTAACTGTGAAAAACGGTCAGAGGTCACTTTTTTCAGTGCCGTTGTAACTTTGAACCATCACTAACGCTGCTAACATTGGATGTTCTTGCTTTGACAACATATGAAGATGCAGCCTTTACTCTTAGAATTAGATGATGCTGGGGGAGGAGGCGGAATGTGGTGGGAGTTAGTTAGACATAACAATATTGTACTAGTGTGTGAAATAAGAGCTGATAAGAATTGGCGGGTAGCAGAACAGGAGGGAAAGCCTGCATTTCAAGCTAATTGGACAATGTGATTTATGACTGTTAATTGAAGGAGGGAATTGTGCTTTGATACTATGTGCTCAGGGGAGGGGAATCCAGTTTTTGGCTTCAACTATGTTAGCGCCGAAGCTATGCTACTCAAATAAAGATTCTTTCAGGTAAACAATGCCTCGAAGTTCTTTGAAGAGTTTCATCTGTTGGAACCATGACACTAACGGTTGTAAGTCGAGGATTACAATCAAGCATCCGGGCGCTTCAGAGCAATCCGTGGGGTGTTTGCACAGCCAATGTTTACTGTATGCACGACAGCTTTTGTAGCAAAAAAAAAAATTACCCTTGACTGAGTATTCAGCTCAACTGAGAGGATGAATCAGATGAGTAATGATTTCCAGTGGAATCATTCTTCACCTGATGAAACATTGACAGATATCATAAGGGAAGCAGAGATGTGTGTATAAATCAGTCAGCAGTGAAAGCACCCCATTAGGCCTGCGTCTTGGATGCTGAGCATAGTATTAGATGACTTGGTAGGCAAATATGTTAGCGCTGTCATCCTGGAGCTTAATGACACTCCAAAGCAGCTCCGTTTTCCAGTGAAAACGCAGACATTTTTTTTACCACCCGACCCAAAAATTCCTTGATGAACAACTGACTTTAGTTGAGAAGTACATCCTGAGGGGTCCTATACGCAAAGCGACGGCTTCCCCATTATTTTTTAAAGATTCTACACATGTTTGTCTTCCGGGCTGAAGAATCCCGTGTGCCCTTGAAAAGAAAATATAAAATAAAAAAGGAAAATGAAGACATTCTTTTATTCTTTGTCACCAAGGACAAAAAGGAACCTAAGAGTCTGGAATGTCTCGGAGCACAGTGAACATAAAAGATAAAAAAGAGAACCGGCCAGAAGACCAGCATCAGCTCCAAACGATCATATTCAACTATCCTTGTTTGTTTTGCGGGGGGGGGGGGGTTGGACTTACAGTATGTATATCGGTACTGATGTAATAGGCTAGCGAGAGGCAGGGGTAGGCAACCTTGGCTCTTTTATGACTCGTGGACTTCAACTCCCAGAATTCCTGAGCCAGCCACGCTGAGGGGAAAGGGAGAGGTTTCCAAGCTGAGCCATGCTGGCTCAGGAATTCTGGGAGTTGAAGTCCACGAGTCATAAAAGAACCAAGATTGCCTACCCCTGGGCTAGAGGAATAACCTTGAGGAACAGGAAGAAAAGTTGCAACTTAGATCATGGTCAAATAAAAGTAGTCTGAGTCTGGGCCAGATCTGTAACCAAGTGAGCATCTCAAACCAGACCCTCCCTAGTTCAAAACGAAAATAAGGGGGGGGGGTAGAGAAGGAGACAGAGGAAGTTCATTCAGACTTGCAATATTGTAGCGTTAGCCTACATGACTTTGGTTTCCTACCCTGGTCTATCTTGGAAGGCTGACAATGCCATAGGACTAATGTTATTTTATTTTATTCTATCTAAGGAGCACGGTGGCTTGAGTGGTTGGAACGCTGGGCAGGACGTTAGCAAGTAAGGTTCTACATTTAGGCAAGAAAAACCAAATGCACAGGTATAGTATAGGGGGTACCTCGCTCAATAGTAGCAACTGTGAGAGGGATCTCGGAGTCCTAGTGGACAATCGCTTAGATAGGAGCCAGCCGTGTGCTGCAGCTGCCAAAAAAGGCAACACAATGCTGGGCTGCATTTAACAGAGGGATAAAATCAAGATCACGTGAAGTGTTAATACCACTTTACAACGCCTTGGTAAGGCCACACTTGGAATACGGCGTCCAGTTTTGGTCACCACGATGTAAAAAAGATGCCGAGACTCTAGAAAGAGTGCAGAGAAGAGCAACAAAGATGATCAGGGGGCTGGAGGCTAAAACATATAAAGAACGGTTGCTGGAATTGGGTATGTCTAGTTTAATGAAGAGAAGGACGAGGGGGGACATCATAGCAGTCTTCCAGTATCTCAGGGGCTGCCACAAAGAAGAGGGCGTCAAGCTATTCTCCAAAGCGCCTGAAGGCAGGACAAGAAACAACGGATGGAAAATAACCAAAGAGAGAAGCAACCTAGAACTAAGGAGTAATTTCCTGACAGCGAGAACAATTAATCAGTGGAACAACCTGCCTCCAGAAGTTGTGAATGCTCCAACACTGGAAGTTTTTAAGAACAGACTGGACATCCATTTGTCTGAAATAGTATAGGGTTTCCTGCCTGAGCAGGGGGCTGGACTAGATGACCTCCAAGGTCCCTTCCAACTTCATCATCATCATCATCATCATCATCATCATCATCATCATCATCATCATCATCATCATCATCATCATCATCATTATTATTATTATTATTATTATTATTATTATTATTATTATTATTATTATTATTCCCTGTTCGAAACATGGGCGGGATTGAACGCTCGTCCTTCACTCCAGCTCCTGCTGGGGGATATGAAAGAAAGTGCCCAGGGCAACGATGATATATTTTATTCTGTCAGCATGATTTTTTTTTTTTTTTTTAGTTTCTATTTTAACGTCATGGTTATGTTAGCAGTTCTCTGCTGGTCCGTGATCGAAATAAAACCGGTGGAAACGTTTTGAACGGTTGCTGCAAACCACTGGCAAAGAATAACTGCGAATCACGACTTTATGAATTTCAGAATGCAACTGAGTCTCAAGATGCACGCTGACGGTTTTCAAGAATGAATGATGAGCAGAGAGCTGCAACCCAGCTCAAAATCCCAACATCGGTACAATTCTCCCACAATCCTTTTTCCAGAGCTGTGTCGCCATGCCTAATGTTCATTTTCTCTGAAAACGTTGAAGCACAATGGTGCTGTTTCGTTGTCAAACCTACTTGAAGGAGCTGGTAAATCAGCATTTTTTTTGAAGGGTGCCAAGAAAAAAATGAAACCGGACAGTATACTCGCGGTAACATAATACAGACTGACTCACAGTGACAGCTTGTAGATGGAGATGCTGATCACTCAAGAGGCTTGCTTTTTTCAACATGTGAACAAGTTTAAAAATGCCATTTCGCTACAGCCGTTATCCAAGTATATATTTCCGACAGCTACAGACACCCAACAGTGTAAAATTGTCAAAAATCAACTTACCGGCTGTCCTGGTTCATCTCCTCCAAGAATCCTGAAGCCAAATCCGGATTCCATTCTCCGAAGGTGAACATCTAAATCCTTGTAATCGGAACCTGGTTGAAGAGAGTAGTTTATTGAGAGTTGATTTCTGCCTTGTATACGAACTTACAAAAAAAAAAAGACTCAGCTGCTCTAAGGAACGAATGACAGGTTGCCTTTTGTGCAAATTCCAAAGGACCTTTTTTGATTAATTTTTGAAATTGCCCAGCCTTAGTGCATATGTGTAAATATGTATGTGTTGAATATCAGATGTGGTCTTCATGGCATTTATATTTGCCCTGTAACTCTGGGAAGAATAAACACCAGAAGATAAAACTTCCTGTTATGGATGTCCCAAAGGTGCTTTTTCAAAAGGCAATCAATCAATTAATCAATCAATCAATCAATCAATCAATCAATCAATCAATCAATCAATCAATCAATCAATCAGAAAAGAGCTACAAAGGGACCTTGGAGGGCTTCTAATCCAACAGCCTGCTCAAGCATTTATATATCATTTCCTATATCATTTCAGACAAGTGTCTGTCCAGTCTCTTCTTAAAAAACTCCAGTGATGAAGCACTCATAACTTCTGATGGCAAGCTGTTCCACTGGTTAATTGTCCTCACTGTATTTCTTAATTCCAGGTTGCTTCTGGTGCTTTGGAAAATAAGTTGACCCCCTCCTCTTTGTTGGCAACCTCTCAAATACTGACAGGTTTTGTTTTTCCTTGAAGATGTTTCGCTTCTCATCCAAGAAGCTTCTTCACTTGTGACTTCTGACAGAACTTCTGACAGACTGAAGAAGGAGGAGAAGCGAAACAACTTCAAGGAAATACAAAATCTCTCAGTATTTGAAGAGGAGGGGGTCAACTTATTTTCCAAAACACCAGAGGGCAGGACAAGAAACAATGGATGGAAACTAATCAAGGGGAGTAGCTACCTGGAATTAAGGAGAAACTTCCTGGACCTTCAAATGTCCAGGTGCTTTTTCAAAAAGCACCTTTGGGACAACTATGACCTGGATGACTGAGAATCTCCATAGACATTCCGATTATGGAGCAATGGCCACACAACCATATCAAAAATTCATGGGGTTGACTTTCTGGGAACACCCTCAATTTTTCAAATTAGCAAACCATTCTCTAGATCAGGGCTTTTCAACCTTTTCACCGATTGTACCACTTTTAGGATATGGCAATATTCGAGTACCATCTAGCAAGGTGTCAAAAACTTGGTGACAAAAAAAAAACCTGTTCAAAGTTGCAATTGCACTGAAATGACTTATGAACATTTTTCACACTTATGACCATTGCAGCAACAGGGTCATGTGATTTATATTTGGATGCTTGGCAACTGATTCATATTTATGATGGTCACAGTGTCCCAGGGTCATGTGACCCCCTTCTGCAACCTTTTGACAAGCAAAGTCAATGGCAGAGCTGCTGGTGGCCAACTGCTAAGGCGGGACTTCCTTCCCTCCCTCCCTTTCCTGCCTCCCTTTTTCTCATTCCCATCTCCTTCTGAAGGAAGAATTTGAAACCCCCCATATTTTCCCTCTTCCATATATTGATCAAACAAGGAAAGGCCTCCAGAGACAGAAAAGACAAGCTGCTGAGTGAACTAGCTTAAAAAGGCACTTCCCCTTTAAGAATTAGCTACTGGCTAGAAAGGAAAGTAAGGAGCCCAGCTGGCACTTAAAGAAGAAAAAAAAATGTAAGTACTGGCTGCGGGCTAAGGCAGCCTCCCCAAATGGCTCCATTCATAAGTAAAATCTGCAGCTCCAGAGGACTCTCACTGTAAGTCTTTGCCTGTGCTGGCTCTTTCCCTCCCCCACTACACTTGGCTAGGCAGGGCTGCGTACCACCTGCCACTCATTAATGTACTACAAGTGGTACGCATACCACAGGTTGAAAAGCCCTGCTCTAGAAGATGGTTTTGGATACCTGCATCGGTGGGATTGATTTGCTTCAGGACTGCAAACAGTGTGGTCCTCCAGAAATCGTTGAACACCAACTTTTATTAGCTCAATCAACATTCCACTGTCCTACACTTGATCAATAAGAGTTTATCTATAATACTGCTACAGCACTTTACGCCTAAGCCCTTAAAGAAAAAAAAAATCCAAGGGCAAGCTCTATAGATTTTTTTTTTTAGGAAAGATTTACAAGCAAGAGAGCAGAAGTTCAGTTTAAGAAAACTAGATATTTTCAGATAATGTAAATATACACTCATTCTCAAGTGAATGAATATGGCCACGGGCTTGTCAAGCTATGCAGGTTTTGTAAACAGGGTGTGTTCCGTGCCAAATAAAAAAATGGCGCTATCTTGGGATTGTGGCAGTTGTTAATTTATTTATGAAATATATTTGTAGCCCGGCTCGTATCCAACAATTCTGGGCTGCTTACAACATAAAAGCATTGCAAAAAAGTAAGAACGTCCGTCGTAAAAAAAAAACCACAGCAGATAAAAATATTAACAGATAAAATTATGGAGTTAAGATTTTGCAACTACCAAATCATGAGACTAGTTGCAACATTACCATGGATGTAGTTGATCTTTTACAGAACCTATCCATATGTTCTTCTATTTTATTTAAATAAATCGTTATATGCTGCCCCGGGTCACATTCTGTGAGATGGCTGGCCACGTAAATTTGATTAATAAATAAAACTAAGCAGATAAATCACTTTAAGGTCAGCATTACAATTCTTCAACATTAAAATAATTGCACTCTATATTTAGAAAACATTGACAATTTTAGCACACTATTACATATTTAAATCTATTGATAAATTAATAATAAAAACTAAGAAAAAAACACAGGTAAAGCTAAAAACGACGCCTATAGCCAACATATAAATGAAAACTTCTCTAAATTTTGTTGAAGGCCCTTATAATTACATTATTCTGCCATTTTATCTATAATGAGACCTGCATCCCACACCTATAGTAACCTGGGAAATAGGTTCAAAATGCAGCAGCTTAAAGTGGAGTAAAATGCAATGGATTGGAATAAAATATAAAGGAATAAACAATAATATCATACGCCCTAAACAACCGGGCAAACAAAACGTATTCTATAATTTGGTGTTCATGTCAATTGAGAAAGACAAATATGATGGATGGTGGGCATTTCTTTTTAGAAACTTGATAGATGAAAAGATTTTTCCATGTAAATATGATAGTGGAATGTGCTGGGTGAAGTAATATGTGAGCTGGCTTAGAGAAGGATGTTTAATGTTTCTGGATTAAATGGGCATTCTTTGCGCAGTTAAGTTGAAAAACACAAACGCAATGTTCCATGGCATGGCAATTGGCTATTCCTGGGTGACTGTGGCTGTAAGCTGAGATTTAACGAGGCACATCACAAAATGGAGACAGGATGGGGTAGCACAATCAAGGCAAAATAATACTTGCCTGAGGTATCCATTCGAACACCTGGCCTCGGTGGGGCTTGTTCTGAACGAGAAAACAGGGAGTTAAAGGCAAAATGTACATTTCTCCAGGCACTGAAACATACAGTATTATTGTCTGCCTCGGCAGTAAATGCTTAATTTCGAACTTTGGAATGGACAGACTTCGCTTTTCATGCTTCTCTATCCACTAGGAGAGTGAAAAATTATTTATCTGTCTCTAAATACGTTTTTTTCGACTCAAAGCAGGTAAAAAGTATTGTGAGGTAAATGAAAGGGGTCTTTTTTTGATATTACTTTGCAGTTTATTGATTGATTGATTGATTGATATTTTTATCTGGCCTTTTTTAAAGTAATATAAGGCAGCAAACATACATAAAAATACAGGTAGTCCTCAACTTACGACAGTTCCTTTAGGGACCGTTCAAAGTTACAACGGCACTGACAAAAGTCACTTATGACCGTTTTTCACACTTACGACCATTGGAGCCTCCCCCACGGTCACATGATCAAAATTCGAGCACTTGGCCACTGACTCATATTTATGACGGTTGCAGCGTCCCGGGGGCCACGTGATCCCCTTTCTGCGACCTTCTGTCAAGCAAAGTCAATGGGGAAGTCAGATCCACTTAACAACCGGGTCACTAACTTGTCAACTGCAGTGATTCACTTAACAATTGCGGCAGAAAAAGTCGCAAAATGGGGCGAAATTCGTTTTAACAACTGCCTCGCTTAGTAACAGAAGTTTTGGGCTCAGTTGCGGTCGTAAGCAGAGGACTAACCTGCATTGTGAAGTAAATGAAAGTGGTCTTCCTTTGACATTACTTTGCAGTGTATTTATCAACTGATTGATTGATTACATTTTATCCTGCCTTTATTAGCTTATAAGTGAGTCAAGGTGAAGAACGTACATAATACTCCTTTCTCCTTTTGGGTCATTAATACTTTTAAAAACTGCTGTTTGCTTTCTGAGTGATAGCTTCCACTTTTGTTGAGAAAGTAAATTTGACTTTCCATATGAAGAACCGATCGCTTTGTTCCCTATGCCATCCGTCTGGTAAAGTCGCAAAATTCGTTTTTCTCACCATGCACATGTATACATAATCCGAACTAGACTGTGTTGTTTCTCTGTGTTATGTAATCTATGTGGGTATATGCATAATTCTGTGTTTATTTATTTTTGTCATATTTATGTAGTGTATATTGGAGGTGGTGACCCTTTGAGGGCTGTACGCAACGAAATTTCATTTTAACGTATGCTGATTAGTATACATTCAAAGTGACAATAAAGTTATCATTCTATTCTATTCTATTCTATTCTATTCTATTCTATTCTATTCTATTCTATTCTATTCTATTCTATTCCATTCCATTCCATTCCATTCCATTCCATTCCATTCCATTCCATTCCATTCCATTCTATTCTATTCTATTCTATTCTATTTTCTATTCTATTTTCTATTCTATTCTATTCTATTCTATTCTATTCTATTCTATTCTATTCTATTCTATTCTATTCTATTCTATTCTATTCTATTCTATTCTAATTCTATTCTATTCTATTCCATATATTCTATTCTATTCTATTCTATTCTATTCTATTCTATTCCATTCCATTCCATTCCATTCCATTCCATTCCATTCTATTCTATTCCATATATTCTATTCTATTCTATTCTATTCTATTCTATTCTATTTTCTATTCTATTTTCTATTCTATTCTATTCTATTCTATTCTATTCTATTCTATTCTATTCTATTCTATTCTATTCTATTCTATTCTATTCTATTCTATTCTATTCTATTCTAATTCTATTCCATATATTCTATTCTATTCTATTCTATTCTATTCTATTCTATTCTATTCTATTCTATTCTATTCTATTCTATTCTATTCTATTCTATTCTATTCTATTCTATTCCATATGTTCTGTTCTGTTCTATTCTATTCTATTCTATTCTATTCTATTCTATTCTATTCTATTCTATTCTATTCTATTCTATTCTATATCATATTGACTTCTCTCAGAGACAAAGAGCAAATTTGAAAGCCCTGGAACTGAACAATTTATGACTTGGGCAAATTCCTGATCCTACATTTAGACAAACTAAAAAATACGAATAGTGAGAAAGGGAATTGGGGTCACTTATAATTTGGAAATGAACAATATTAAACGTTAAATCAAAATGTTAATGGTAAATCAAAATTGGGAAAAAGTCATTAGGTTATTGATTGTGAAAAAGATTGAGTGTTAATATAAATATATATAAACTAAAAACTATTGAAAAAATGCAAGAAAGTTGTTTCTATGTGATTATTAGAATAAAAATTGTGTTAATTCAAATATGAGACAGTGTATATTAAGAGGAAAAGAGAGGAAATATTTACTGTATTAGGTTGAGATTTGTACCAATCATATTTGTAATGTAATTGGATTATTGTAACTCAGTCGCCACGTTGCTTTTCGATTATGTAGTTGTAATATTAGAAAACCAATAATATATATATATATATTTGCAGTCATCAAAGATATATATATCAACTCGGCCGGCCCAATTCTTTCCTGATCGTGTCTTTATTAATAAATAAATTAATTAATTAAATAATCCTCAATTAGATAGACAGCAATGCAATTAGACAGATAGGCCCTAAGCTCGGGGCAATTAAATCCTGCATGCAAAACCTGGCAAGCTTCAAGGAGATTAAAAAAGGAAAGAAGTAACGATCTACTTAAAAGATGCAATTTCAGGAGAAGTTGTGGGAGGCTGAAATTTTTAATAAGGCTTCTGACGTTATGTCCAGTAACCTGGCGATAAATCTAACTGGAGTCAATGGAGCATACTTCTGAGTAAGCTCATGATACACAATGGCATTCTGCTTTCCGGATTAGATGCTTCTGTTAACGGACCTAAACTATGATGCAACTGTTCCTCTCTCTTTTTTTAAACAACATTTTAGCCACCTAAGTGAGCATTGCTAGCTACAAACATCGGCAAGATTTGTTAGCCCAGGTAGACCCAGATATGACGTAATTTGCAGTTCCTTACTCCCAGTGGTGGGATTCAGCTGGCTTGCACCACTTCGGCAGAACCGGTAACTAATTTTTTGTTGCACAGGCCCAGAATGGACGTCCAGAAGTGGCATCCATACAGAGAACCAGTTGTTCACATATTTGAATCCCACCATTGCTTACTCCTAAACCTCATCCCTTAGGGATCAATATTTTCTGCTTTCCGAATTCTGCAGTGTAGTTCATGTTTTCTTTTTCTTTTTTAAAGTGTCAAATACATGCATGAGCAAACAGCACACCTAAACAAAAGACATTTGAAAAAAAATGGGATTGTTAAAAATGCGTACGTGATAGAAGTTATGCAATGCTTAACTTGTGTCTACGGAGACGGACCTGAACTTTGTAAATGGATATAGGAAAGAGAACGGGGAAAGAAAGGAATACAGGCAGTCCTCGGCTCACGACCCCAACTGAGCCCCCAATTTCTGTCGTTAAGGGAGACATTTCTCAAAGTGAGTTTTGCTCACATTTTACGGCCTCTCTTGCCACCGTTGTGAAGTGAATCATTGCATTGGTTAAGTTAGCAACACGGTTGTTAAGTGAATCTGGCTTCCCCCATTGTTGAAAGGTGGCAAGAGGTGAGGACATGACCTTGGCTCACAGCAACGGTCATAAGTACTAGTCAGTTGCCAAGCATCTGAATTTTGATCACGTGATCATGGGGATACTACAAAGGTGAAAAACAGCCACAAGTCACTTTTTTTCAGTGCCGTTGTAACTAAATAAGCGGTTGTAAGTCTACTTGTACAGTAGAATGTAAGGTTAAAAAAATTCTCTCTCTCTCTTTCTGAATGTGAGTGTGAACAAAAAAACAACAACCAGCCCCTCCTCCCAAATCTCTGAATTTCTAAAGGGAAGTAGCGACTCTTAAAAAAATTAAGATATTTTAAGAGATTGCGGCAACCCGTAATAGAGTGATCAACTGTACAACTGACACTTCCCACTGGCATAAAAATCCTCTGGGGTTTCCTTGCCCGGAATCACAATCGCTTCCCATCCACAGCGCTTTCTCTTGTGTTGACATTTTCATCGACGTCTCTGAAAATGCTTCTGGGTTTATCGTCAGATCCTACAACCCACCCAAATATTTTGTCCCAAGGAGGAACTCTCCCACCCAGAAATGAAGAGTAACTGGGAAAATCTTTTGACTTAAAAGCTTTTTTCCCCCTCCACCTCTATCTGGTGTTAGAGGGATAAATTTGTACTCCTAAGAGGTAAGCCTCTTACAACTTATCTGGAGAGAAAGAGAAAAGAAATATATAAGTGTGTGTGTGTTTATGTACGTGTGTGCATGTATATATATGTACATGTATATGTATATATATATATATATATATATATATATATATATATATGAATATATGTGTGTGTTTATATTATAATAATAATAATAATAATAATAATAATAATAATAATAATAATAATAATAATAATAATAATAATAATAATAATAATAATAATAATAATAATAATAATAAGGGACCTTTGAGGTCTTCTAATATATATATATATATATGTTGTAAAGCAAATAAGTAAAAACGATCACCGGGATAAAAATCTTAAAACAAAGATTGTTTAGTTTACAAAGCTGAGCTTTCGTCGGCCACACTGCCGACATCATCAGAGCATATAACGTGAGATTTGGGAGTCCGTTCTTATATGACTGGCTGTTTCTGCGCCCGGGCTCTCGACCTAGTCATCGGTCCGCTCCTCGGCGTCGGGCGCACCGTTCTTAAAGGGGCCGTTTCCACAGGTATCCTCTCTCCTCCAGTTGCCGTTGTTCTTAGGGCATGTGTGCTGGTGTTAGGGGGTTGTGAGTGTCAGATCGCTCCTGCTCCTCCTGTTTCGTGCCGGGGGATCGGGTGTCAAATTGTTCTTGTTTCTCTCCCCCCACACATCCCCATGGTCCCGTTCGTTTTAGTCTGTCTCCATGTCCCTGAGCTACCCGTGGAGTGTGTAGTTTCTTCAGCGCGTATGTATATATGTATGTAGAATATATGGGTAGAAAATAAGGACACAAAAATCATGCTGCATTAAGCAATATTTAGAGAAACCCTCCACACGATTTGAAAAAAGAATGCACTGTCCTTTGTTTTACCCTTTTAGAAGTTGACAAGTTTTGAATACCGTTATTCAGAGCGAAAGTAGAGTAAAAGGGCTACTCTTTGAAAAAAGACAGTTTCAGATATTTCAAAATTAATGCATTCTCTTTCCTGAACATATGCCCTGTAATGTCACTAACAGCTTAGTATTTACCAAACAGTATTTAACAAAGTCTCTGCTCAAAGTCACTGCAACTGAAACATGATAGTTGTCAAGGACCAAGATTTAATAATACATTGAAGAAAGGTTCCTTGGCAAACACTTCCTCAATCTCTTGTTTATCTCAATCCTCTTCCATCCTGGCATGGATACATAGTCATGTACCAATACAAGAGAGTATTTGTAACTTAGGATCGAATTGTGAGGTCCTTGATGCTCTCTGAGCTTGATGGTTTTCTTGCAGACGTTTCATTACCAGACTAGGTAACATCATCAGTGCTAGAAGGGACTGGGATTTGTGGAGAGGAGGAGAAGGAGAAGAGGAGGAGGAGGAGGAGAATGATAACAACTATGGGGTCCTTGGTGCTCTCTGAGCTTGGTGGTTTTCTTGCAGACATTTCATTACCAGACTAGGTAACATCATCAGTGCTAGAAGGGACTGGGATTTGTGGAGAGGAGGAGGAGGAGGAGAAGAGGAGGAGGAGGAGGGGAGAATGATAACAACTATGGGGCCTTGGTGCTCTCTGAGCTTGTGGTTTCTTGCAGACGTTTCATTACCAGACTAGGTAACATCATCAGTGCTAGAAGGGACTGGGATTTGTGGAGAGGAGGAGGAGGAGGAGGAGGAGGAGGAGGAGGGAGGAGGAGAGGAGGAGGAGGAGGAGGAGAAGAATGATAACAACTATGGGTCCTTGGTGCTCTCTGAGCTTGGTGGTTTTCTTGCAGACGTTTCACTACCAGACTAGGTAACATCATCAGTGCTAGAAGAGACTGGGATTTGTGGAGAGGAGAAGAAGAAGAAGAAGAGGAGGAGGAGGAGGAGGAGGAGGAGGAGGGGAGGAGGAGGAGGAGGAGGAGAATGATAACAACTATGGGGTCCTTGGTGCTCTCTGAGCTTGGTGGTTTTCTTGCAGACATTTCACTACCAGACTAGGTAACATCATCAGTGACTGCAAGGAAACCACCAAGTTCAGAGAGCACCAAGGACCCCACATACTCATGTACTTGTTAGATTTATGGTCCAACTTTACTCCTGGATCTCAAAGAGACTTCTTCATTTATGTTCTCCTTTGATGTAGATTGGACAGAAAGAATGGATGGCATCTACTGAATTTTGAATAGATTCAAAATTAGAGTTTCCCCAGAACTACTTCAGCGCCTAAACCTTGTGCCGATCTCTTTCTGATATTTTTTTTTTCTTACAAGGTTATTTTGTCTTTTAGGGATCAGGGCAAAATCTACTGCAACAGGAAGAATGCCACCCATAGAAGCTCAGGATTGAACCATGAGGTCCATGGTGTTCTCTGGGCTTGGTTGTTTTCCTGAAGACGTTTCATGACCCGACTAGGGAACTTCATCGTGCACTGATGTTATTACCTAGTTTGCTAATGAAACGTT
This sequence comes from Azemiops feae, assembly GCA_023970755.1. NCBI lineage: Eukaryota > Metazoa > Chordata > Lepidosauria > Squamata > Viperidae > Azemiops > Azemiops feae. Next base: position 25,251 of record JALGBA010001079.1, read on the forward strand.
TGCAAGAAAACCACCAAACTCAGAGAGCACCAAGGACCCCACAAAGCAGAATGCTATTTAGATGTTCTTGTATAGCCCAGTATTGAAATACCAATGGGTCTCCATAACATACGAACATACGAAGAAGGGCTGCGGGACTTGGGTCTGGCTAGTCTAAAGAAAAGAAGAAATAGGGGAGACATGATAGCAGTGTTCCAGTATCTGAGGGGCTGCCACAAGGAAGAGGGGGTCACGTTGTTCACCAGAGCACCAGAGGGAAGGAGGAGAAACAATGGCTGGAAACTGATCAAGGAGAGAAGCAACCTGGAATTAAGGAGAAACTTCTTGACAGTGAGGACAATTAACCAGTGGAACAGCTTGCCACCAGAAATTGTGGGTGCACCATCACTGGAGATTTTTAAGAAGAGACTAGACAATCACCTGTCTGAGATGGTATAGATTCTCTTGCTTGAGCAGGGGGCTGGACTAGAAGACCTCCAAGGTCCCTTCCAGCTCTATTCTATTCTATTCTATTCTATTCTATTCTATTCTATTCTATTCTATTCTATTCTATTCTATTCTATAGAAAACTTTAGTAAAAGGCAAAATAAATAATCTGAATAGAAGCTCCCTGGAATTATGGAGGAGGAAAATAAATAAATAAAAGCCTGCAATCTGGCATTTTATTCAACAGATTCCCCCTCCCCCTCCCCAAAGGACCTTCTAAGATATTTGGCACCTTTCCAGCTAGGGAAGATTTGAATATTTTTCAGAGATAATATTATTTACAAACATCAGCTATCTGCCTCGTAGACACGACTCTCTCTGTGCTTCTGTGTATCCCTTTGAAACTAGAAAATACACTTCTCAGCTTAAGAAAAAAATAAGATGAAGCTAGAACTGCTGTGGGTGATTTAATTCCAGAATTGTTCCCAGGCCGTATTGATTGATGGGTTCCCAAATTGGCCAAACTATTTACACGTATTGATTGCACAGCAGCACCCAGGGAACCGGTGTCATTCTATCATTCTTCTATTATGTTTGAAAGGTCAGGAAATAACACATGAAATTATTGTCCCATCGGAGAAGCAAGTTCTATCTCAGAGACCTCTACATTCCATTGGTGGACTTGTTGGTACAGATGGGATGACGTTAGAATCAAAATGGTGTCGCTTACGTAGTTGGGTGAGATGTCATTTACACCATTGCACCATTTGTGCAATCACAACTTCATTCTGTCTTCACGGAGGCCTCTGGGCACAAATTCAGCCAAACGTGTCTTCATATTGGGAAACATTCTATTCTATGTTTTGGAAAACACACAATAGAATTGCAAGAGTGGCGAGTATCTGTACTCGGGTGTAGAATGAGGGTGCAGGCTTCTCCTCCCAGCTTGTGGGTCGGTTTCTGAACGTTTAGCTACCAGGCTAGGTAACATCTTCAGCGGAGTTTAGGGGGGGATGTCAGTGTTGGTGCTCTTCTGTTTATAAGGGCTTCAGGTGTGGGTGTGTCGAGTGAGGGTCTGTGATGGGTCTTGTGATGGGTCAGGACGACACTATAGGGCAGGGGTAGGCAACCTTGGCTCTTTTATGACTCATGGACTTCAACTCCCAGAATTCCTGAGCCAGCATGGCTCAGCTTGGAAACCTCTCCCTTTCCCCTCAGCATGGCTGGCTCAGGAATTCTGGGAGTTGAAGTCCACGAGTCATAAAAGAGCCACGGTTGCCTACCCCTGCTATAGGGCATTGCACGCCAAAACAACTGGACACAAGGACAGTTCCCCTCCCCTTGTCATCACTCTACTAAACAACTAATTCGCACAACACTGTCAAACTATCTAGTAAGGCTGTATTACTATTATGCTTCTCATCTTTCCTATTACCTATCTCTTTATCTACTTATGACTATAACTTTGTTGCTTGTATCTTACGATTTAAATTTTTTTATTTAGCATCCTAGTATGATTCATGTTAATTTTTACAATGACTATGATCACGATTTATCACTTATTGCTTGTATGTACACTGAGAGCTTATGCACTGGAGACAAATTGCTTGTGTGTCCAATCACACTCGGCCAATAAGGAATTCTATTCTATAAGGAATTCTATTCTAATACCTTCCAAGGTTCCTGGCAATTTTATGCTTCACGCGTGATTTCTGGGTCAAATTAGAAGGTTCTGGTGAAATGAGCAGGGGGCTGGACTAGAAGACCTCCCAGGTCCCTTCCAACCCTATTATTCTAGGTTTCTGGTTAAATGGCACTATGCCAGGGGATTTCTAGAAGCCTGGCACTCTTGACAAATCAGCCACCAATAGACACATAGACATTAACAACATCTATAGACTGTGCAAAAGAGACAATCAACCAACCCAAAAGGGAAAAAGGCACCAGCACGTCTCCACCAGTAATCAGCACTCAGATCAGCACAGATTAGCTCCAAGGTCAACTTCAGACCAACAATCAAGTAAGCAACACCGCAATTAAGAAACTTCCACAGAGCCATTAGTAAACAGCCCAACCAGAGAATCCCTAAGATTGCCCTCACCCACCCAGACAGGGAAGACCCCAGAAAACTGCACTCCTTACTAGCACCGATGATGTTACCTAGTTAAGGTAATGAAACGTCTGCAAGAAAACCCAGCTCAGAGAGCATCAAGGACCCCACAGTCTTTTCCCCCCTCCTCCTCCTCCTCCCCCTCCTCCTCTTCATAAATCCCACTCCCTTCTAGCACTGATGATGTTACCTAGTTTGGGTAATGAAAAGTCTGCAAGAAAACCCAGCTCAGAGAGCATCAAGGACCCCACAGTTTTTTTCTCTCCTCCTCCTCTCCTCCTCCTCCCTCCTCCTCCTCTCCCTCCTCCTCATAAATCCCCTCCTTCTAGCACTGAACCTGTTAGGGTACGAAACGTATGCAAGAAAACAAGCAAGCTCAGAGAGCACCAGGACCCCACAGTTTTTTTCTCCTCCTCCTCCTCATCCTCCTCCTCCTCCTCCTCATAAATCCCACTCCTTCTAGCACTGATGAGTTACCTAGTTAGGGTAACGAAACGTCTGCAAGAAAAAAAGCAAACTCAGAGAGCACCCAGGAACCCACAGTTTTTTTCCTCCTCCTCCTCCTCCTCCTCCTCTCCTCCTCCTCCCCTCCTCCTCATTCCTCCTCCCCTCATACCCCTCCTCTTCATAAATCCCACTCCCTTCTAGCACTGATGATGTTACCTAGTTTGGGTAATGAAACGTCTGCAAGAAAACCCAGGACCCCTCATTTCAACCCTGAGCTGCAAACATTCTCCTTCGTTGATAAATGACCCTATCCACAACATCCTCATTGTTCCAAGGAATACATCCCAGTTCACAAAAGGAGTACCTTACACCAGAGGTTCCCAACCCCCGGTCCGTGGACCGGTACCGGGCCGTGGCATGCCAGCAACCGGTCCGCACAAACGAGCAAAGCCCCATCTGTGGGATGAAGGTAGCACATAAAACCACGCACTCTCCGGTCCATGGAAAAACCTTTCTCCATGGAACCGGTCCCTGGTGCCCAAAAGGTTGGGGACCTTTGCCTTATAGGAACAGAAATGCACTCACAAAAGAGGATAAAACAATATCTTATACCCCCTCTTCATTGCAAATGCTGTATTCATTTATCTGGTTTAATTTCTCTTTCTGTCTCTCCGTCTCTCCAGCTCCCTCGCTCTTTCATCTGTCCCATTGACTGCAAAGTCAGCGAGACAGTTTTCTCCTGGGAATAACTTCTAAGGAGAGGGAAGCATGAGAGCCAGGAGGCGCAGAAAGATTTGAATTCCTGCAAATTGCAGAATGAATCACCCAGAAGCTCACGGAAGAGAAAACATCCCGGTTTCCTTGTATTTATGACGGTCGCAGCGTCCCGGGGTCACGTGATCCCCTTCTGCGACCTTCTGACAAGCAAAGTCAATGGGAAAACCAGATTCATTTACCAACCATGTTACTAATTTCACAAGTGCAGTGATTCACTTATTAACTGAGGCAAGACAAGTTGTGAAATGGGGGCAAGATTTGCTGTCTTGCTTAGCAACAGAAATTTTGGGCTTCAATTGTGGTCATAAGTTGAGGACTGCCTGTATCGGAAGAACTGCTATAATGTCGCCCCTAGTCCTTCTCTTCATTAGACTAAATATTCACAGTTCCTGCAACTATTCGTCATCTGCTTTAGCCTCCAATATATATGGCCTCTATGAACCTGTATGTATAACAGACTAGTTGGAAACACATTTCATAATCTTAATCTAAAGCAACGGCGTCATTTTCAAGTGAATACTGGGGAAAAAACCCACAAAAACATTCCGTATGCATATAGCAAAGACAAACTGCATTGTGAAACCATTCCGACATTTAGTGGTCTATGATGGTCTATGACCATTATGAAGACTTTTGATTTAACTGCTGAAGGGGGGGCTCAAAGCAAGCAATCTCCACAAAGCGCCAATTTACACAAATGCAAATGATGAACATCAGCAGACATGGCTGTTGCATCTATTGGAACTAAATGTTCCTGTATTTTGTGCAGCAACTATAGTCAACCAGTAGATGGCAGTGTTTCTAAGTTTGTAGCTGCATTCTTGGTATACTTTTTCTCTGTATATAAAGTTTCCTGCTTCCTTCTAGCAGTTAAGCAGAAAAGCACATGTGGACTGTGCACGGTCTGTTCTGTAGGGCTACACAGAGTATATTTCTAACAGTATCGTTCCCCATCTGTTCCTGCTGAAACTAACCATGAGGGGTGCTTTCAGCAAATTTAAGAAAATGCGTGAAGCTTTTCTTTTTCTCCTCCTGAATATCCGTAATAAATAAAAATTGTTAGCTGGTTCACAATGAGTTACAACGCTCAATTCCACGGGGCCAATTTGAATGTCCCAAAGATGCTTTTTCGAAAGGCAACCGGACTTTGTTTCTCCTTGAAGAGATTTCGCTTCTCATCCAAGTAGCTTCTTCAGTTCTGATCGAAGAAATTGAGCTGGAGAACTGAAGAAGCTTCTTGGATGAGAAGCGAAACCAAGGAGAAACAAAGTCCAGTTGCCTTTTAAAAAAGCACCTTTGGGACAACCAGGATCTGAATGACTGAGAATCTCCATAGATATTCGGCTAATTTGAATATTCAAGGTCTCTGCAGAGGTGGACCATAGCTTCCACTTACGCCTACTTTCATAAATAGCTCGTGACTTCTCATACAGCTCGTATGGGTCAGGCTTTCTCGGGTCAAAGGCCTCTGTTGAATCAGGGAAAGAGCTTCTGTGAAGGGCTGGTGGGAAGGGAATATTCTGTGGCCCAGCTGGAGCAGATAAACTGGTCTGTGGACTGCCTTGATTTTCCCATTTTTCCATCATCTACAATAAATAAAAGAAAACAAGACCTTCAGAACCTCCGGATAAACTCCGTAGCTTTTTCTTTCTCAATCAGGTTACACTGTCTTGCTGTCTGGCAAAATAATATCTTCTACGATACATAATTCTCCTGCTATAAAAATATAAGTTGTCTGGATTTATGGGAACCACGTGCCATGCTCTCCAATTCGTCTTAAAGGCTTTACTAAAATCTGAATTATGATCTCTTTTCAGAGTGGCTTGCGTGCAACTCCGTGTCCAGAGATAATACTGGCTGAAATTAAATTTGGGGTTTTGGGTGCGGTTATCTAGTCCGGCTTGTTCTTGTAGATCGATTCAAGTCTTCCTGGAAGAAAGTTAGAGAGCGATTTGACTTCTTGTAGCCTATGAGTTGAACATTAAGAGCGATAGACATTCCTTCAGGTCATGTGTCTCCCCAATATCCCTGCCGTTTTTAAGAACAACATTTTTGGGAAGTGGTTTGCCCTTGCTTTGCTCAATGATTGGGTCAAATTCAACAGACTGGCTTCATACCAAGGTACGACCAGAATTCGCAGTCTCCAAGGTCTTACAATCCACTGGTTCAAATTTTGGAGAATTTTTATCTCAACCTTAATTGATTTAAACCTCTTTTAATCTTCTATTTATTAATCTTTCTCTGTCTCTCTTCCTCTCCCTCTTTCTCATATACACCCACACCTACACACACACATATCTGTCTGTCTACTATCGATCCACTTATATCTCTCTCTATCCCTCTACAATATTATCTCTCTCTATCTCTCTCTATCTATATGTATATTTATCATCTATCATCTATTTATCTACTTATCTCTCTCTTTATCTCTCTATCCCTCCACAGTATTATCTCTCTATATCTATATCAGGGGTCTTCAAACTTGGCACTTTTAAGACTTGTGGACTTCAACTCCCAGAAGTCCTCAGCCATCATGGCTGGTTGAGGAATTCTGGGAGTTGAAGTCCACAGGTCTTAAAGTTGCTAACTTTGTAGACCCCTGATCTCTATATTTATCACCTATCATTTATCTATTTATCAACTTATTTCTCTCTCTATCCTTCTACAGTATTACCTCTCTATATCTCTCTATATCTATATTTATCATCTCATTTATCTATTTATCTCTCTTACCCTCTATCCCTCTATAGTATTATCTCTCTATATCTATATTTATCATTTATCTATATCTTCTCTCTCTCTCTCTCTCTCTTGCTATCTATCTACATTTCTTCTTTTAATTGGTTTTTGAGTGCACATTTGCCAAGCAGCCATGTCTCCACATGGACAGTGGGAAGCAAATGGCAGGCCAATTTTTATAGCAAATGTGTGTGTACGTTGCTTCATAGATCAGTATCACTAAATCCAGTAAGAAATACTTGCTTTCAAGTCAACAAGTATATGTATATGATCAAATACCTTTACTGACATATCAGATTTATATTCCTATATTTGGCAGTAGGGTACCCTAAAAATCTTACAATGCAGGTTATTATTTTGTACAGTCATTATGTTCTTCTCAGCAAAGTTCAATTTGAAAAAAACAAAACAAAACAAAACTTACAGGCTTTGGAGTTTTCCATGGTGAAAAGAATCCTAAAAAAAAGAAAAAAAAGAAAAAAAAGAAAAAAAAGTAATGAGAACTCAAATATGATTAATTTGTCACAATCCTTACCAACATCTTTATCTCCATTTCTACTAATTTTACAAAACAAAATGTGGTCGCATCTTGTCAGCCAATACCGCAACAGAACATATGGAAAAAGATTATTTCATACTTAACTCTTTTCACATTTAAAAACAATTGTCAGAGATAAATTTCCACATTACAAAAAATAAATTTGAAAGGTTTAAAAATAAATAAATCCCTAATTACTACAGTCAGAAGCTATTATCACCAGGGTTTTTCCTAGCTTAATACATTATCTGTCTATCTGGATGATTGCCTGTGTGTTTATCTACAGTATCTCCAAATATATAACTGAAAGGTGAATGAGAAGGATCTTGGAGTCCTAGTGGACAATCACTTAAATATGAGCCATCAGTGTGTGGAGGAGCCAAAAAAGCCAACACAGTCCTAGACTGCATTAATAGAGGGATAGAATCACGAGCACGTGAAGTATTAGTACCACAGTATAAAGCCTTAGACTTGGAATATTGCTTCCAGTTTGGGACACCATGCTGTAAAAAATATATTGAGACTCTGGAAAGAGTGCAGAAAAGAGCAACAAAGATAATTAGGGGGCTGGAGGCTAAAACATATGAAGAACAGTTGCAGGAATTGGGTTTGTCTAGTCATAAAAAGGGGAGACATGATAGCAGTGTTCCAATATTTGAGGAGCTGCCACAAAGAAGAGGGAGTCAAGCTATTCTCCAAAGCACCTGAAGGCAGGACAAGAAGCAACGGATGGAAACTAATCAAGGGGAGAAGCAACCTAGAACTAAGGAGAAATTTCCTGACAGTTAGAACAATTAATCAGTGGAACGACCTGCCTCCAGAAGCTGTGAATGCTCCAACACTGGAGATTTTTAAAGAAGAAATTGGACAAACATTTGTCTGGAATGGTATAGGGTTTCCTGCCTGGGCAGGGGGTTGGCTTTTAAGGAGAGACTGGACAGCCACTTGTCTGGAATGGCATAGGGTCTCCTGCTCAAGGAGGGGGTTGGACTAGAACAGGGCTTTTCAACCTGTGGTACACGTACCACTTGTGGTACATTAATGAGTGGCAGGTGGTACGCAGCCCTGTCTAGCCAAGTGTAGTGGGGAAGGGAAAGAGCCAGCACAGGCAAAGACTTACAGTGAGAGAGTCCTCTGGAGCTGCAGATTTTACTTATGAATGGAGCCATTTGGGGAGGCTGCCTTAGCTGGCAGCCAGTACTTACATTTTTTTTTCTTCCTTAAGTGCCAGCTGGGCTCCTTACTTTCCTTTCTAGCCAGTAGCTAATTCTTAAAGGGGAAGTGCCTTTTTAAGCTAGTTCACTCAGCAGCTTGTCTTCTCTCTCTCTGGAGGCCTTTCCTTGTTTGATCAATATATGGAAGAGGGAAAATATGGGGGGGGGATTCAAATTCTTCCTTCAGAAGGAGATGGGAATGAGAAAAAGGGAGGCAGGGAAGGGAGGGAGGGAAGGAAGTCCCGCCTTAGCAGTTGGCCACCAGCAGCTCTGCCATTGACTTTGCTTGTCAAAAGGTTGCAGAAGGGGATCACATGACCCTGGGACACTGTGACCATCATAAATATGAATCAGTTGCCAAGCATCCAAATATAAATCACATGACCCTGTTGCTGCAATGGTCATAAGTGTGAAAAATGTTCATAAGTCATTTCAGTGCAATTGCAACTTTGAACAGTTTTTTTTGGTCACCAAGTTTTTGACACCTTGCTAGGTGGTACTCGAATATTGCCATATCCTAAAAGTGGTACAATTGGTAAAAAGGTTGAAAAGCCCTGGACTAGAAGACCTCTAAGGTCCCTTCCAGCTCTGTTATTCTGTTCTGGCCTAAATAGCTCATCTAGATTTCATAAATATAGCATTGATCCAAAATGTCACAATCAAACTATCTTTTTTTTTTTCATTTATAGTATCATTAATTTATACTATCTTTCATACCCTTCCTCTGGCAATATTTCTTGGGGGTGGACTAGAAGACCTCCAAGGTCCCTTCCAATCCTATTATTTTGTGTTCTATGATTCCCCAGTGAGGGTGAGGCAGGTTGGAGGTGGCTGATGGAAAGTTCCCCACCTCCTTCCTGTGTACACCTTGCTCCTTCCCTCTCCATCCTGGTTAATTTTATTGTAATTGCATTTTTTTAAATTTAAGACCTTTATTTATTCTTTTAATGTTCTGTACTGCACTTTATTCAATGCCTGTAAACGGCCCAGAGTCGCTTTGGCGAGCCGGGTGGCATATAAATGTTGATACGTAAAAGGTTTTTTAATAGTGTAAGATGCCTAAATATAGATTGTCCACCAAAATGATAAAGCGCACAGTGACCCAAACACTAACTCCATCTTTTTTTTTTTGCTCACCTTTGTAAAAGCAGAATCCAATTTAAATTTCCTAGGCTCGGTCTCACCCAGAAGGAAGACCCACACTACACGTAACAAATAGCTGTGTCTTCCTTTACTGCCACACGTGCGTATTTCTTTTCATGTTAGAATGGAATAGTGTAACAAATCCTCCAGCTTTGCAGTGTTACAAGGCTGCTTTGAAGTATTCTTTGCATTTCATAGTGTTCATAACCCTAGTGAACAGGAAAAGTCTTGTACATAGAAACAGGAAACCAACTTTTGGGTTAAGTTAGTCCTATAATTTATTTATGAAGCTGAGTATGAAAAAATCCCAGTCTTTTACTGATACCTTACTCTCTATCTACAACTGTCTGTCTGTCTATCTATCTATCTCTATTTATCTATTTCTATATCTATCTATCTATCTCTATTATTTATCTCTATCTATTTCTATTTCTATTTCTATCTATCTATCTATCTATCTATCTATCTATCTATCTATCTATCTATCTATCTATCTATCTATCTATCTATATCTATCTAATCTATCTATATCTATATTTATCTATTTCTATCTCTATCTATCTATCTATCTCTATTTATCTATTTCTATCTCTATCTATCTATCTCTATTTATCTCTATTTATCTATTTCTATATCTATCTATCTATCTATCTATCTATCTATCTATCTATCTATCTATCTCTATTATTTATCTCTATATATTTCTATCTCTATCTATCTATCTATCTATCTATCTATCTATCTATCTATCTATCTATCTATCTATCTATCTATCTATCTCTATCTATTTCTATTTATCTATTTCTATCTCTATCTCTATCTATCTATCTATCTATCTATCTATCTATCTATCTATCTATCTATCTATCTATCTATCTATCTATCTATCTATCTATCTATCTATCTATCTATCTATCTATCTATCTATCTATCTATCCATCCATCCATCCATCCATCCATCCATCCATCCATCCATCCATCCATCCATCCATCCATCCATCCATCTATTTCTATGTCTGTCTGTCTGTCTGTCTGTCTGTCTGTCTGTCTGTCTGTCTGTCTCTGTCTACCTACCTACCTACCTACCTACCTACCTACCTACCTACCTACCTACCTACCTACCTATCTCCATCCCCCCTCTCATCTTCTATCTTTTAACCACCCATTACCATCACAGAGGGACTCTATTTCTATGTGCATGTATTTTTTTTAAAAAATAGTTCCCTGAAGACATTATATACAGACGGACGTTTTAAAAATTAGCTATCCACTTATTCCAGATCACTTGGGTAAATAAGAGCTTGAGATAGTTAGACGGTGCTCTCTAAGCTTGGTGATTTTCTTGCAGACGTTTCATTAGCAAACTAGGTAACATCATCAGTGCACTGATGTTACCTAGTTTGGGTAATGAAACACCTGCAAAAAAACCCACCAAGCTCAGAGGGCACCAAGGAATCGATAGCTCAATTCAACCCTGAGCTACAAATAGTCTCTTTTATAGATAATTAGATCTATTGCAAGACCTGTGGTCTTCCATATTGTTAGTCTTACTAGGCCAGGGGTAGGCAACCTTGGCTCTTTTATGACTGGTGGACTTCAACTCCCAGAATTCCTGAGCCAGCCACGCTGAGGGGAAAGGGAGAGGTTTCCAAGCTGAGCCATGCTGGCTCAGGAATTCTGGGAGTTGAAGTCCACGAGTCATAAAAGGGCCAAGGTTGCCTACCCCTGGCCTAGGCGATACTGTAACGAGAGCTCTTTGAAGTTGTACTAGGCAGAATGTAGAAAGCAACCAGTGTGATACTCTAATCTGTTGATTTCATTCAATGGAAACTGGGCAAACGCAGGACTCTCTAACTAATGGTTAGAAAGCATTTTCCAGCACATTGTTGTGTAGCTTGGATTGTTTTACAGCTCCCATCCACCCTTCCTGGTCTGGAGGCATCACAACTCTTAGGCCCAAATATTCCAGAGAGTTGGGTCAACAGATGTCCCTTGTTTTCACATCACTTGTCACAACTGAATCGAACTTTATGGATTTTATTGTCTTTCGCCACAGGGAACATCTCCGCATAACGCCGCCTTAATTAAACTGTCTGAAGAACAGGGCAAGGATCCTTCCTGAAAAATGAACAGATGGTATTCCGGCCCTTTCCTGTGGGATAATTGAGTCTCAGCATGAGCTTCGGAAGTCCTGAGTAGGCTGACCTTTATTTAATTTAAGGGCAAACTTCTCCCGAAATGATTTCATGTTATTAAATTTTGGGTGGCAGCGCCGATTCCGTGTTCCGGTGGAGAAATTAAACATACTTGCATACTCATCAGCTCTGAAATAAATTGCTTTCCAATGTAAAGTTTCTGGAAAGGTTGTGGAGGAAACCCCTCAAGTCTCTGAAGGAGACTTCCCAGAAAATGTGGACATTCAGGATATGGGTATAAATTGCCTCTGTGGCAGGCGTGGGTTTGTAGAAGAACAGGCAGAGGTAGGGGGCAGAGCTAAGGGAGTCATCAGCCTAGAATCATTACATTGTCACAAAGGGTCCAAGTTCAACACTTCTTGAATTCCGTTGACGTTTATCTGGCTCCAACTTTAGTTGACTAGATTCTTGTAGATGAGCTTGAATAGTAAATCTTAACGGATTTTTGTGCCTGGTTCTTTGTGCCTGACAATGCTTTCCATACGTAAGAGCTGCCTGCTTGGCTGCTTTCATTTATTTTTCCTTTTATTTATTTATTTGTGAAATTTATATGGCTGTCTCTTCGCTCACCGTGACTCTACGTGGCTTACAAGCAATAAAAACACAGTACAGAAAATAACAACAACAAAAAAAACAATACCCCCCCCCCCGGCGACAAGACACGGTCAAATGAGTCATTTAATAGGCTCCATCCCACTTCAGGTGGCCCGGGCCTGCTGGCCAAAGTCTTCAGGGCCTTACAAAACAGTGTCAAAGTGGGGGCCAGTCTAATTTTTGAAAGGATGATATTCCAAAGGGAGGGAGCCACCCGATGTACCTCCTTAGGGGACGGGGCCCACAACATTCCTTGCCCCCCTGCTCTAGTGGGTCAGCTGGATGTAACCAGCAGGAGATGGTCCCTCAGATTTATCCCATTGTGTCATCAGCACATGGATTGCTTTTTTTTTTTTTAACAACATTTTACTAGGTTTTATAAGGGTAAAGGAAAAGAGGGGTCGATATAGGTAGTAGGGTTCAGGGTAGGGTTGAAGGATAGGGACAGGTACAAAAATGGGGTCAATATAGGTAATGGGGTATAAGGAAAGGATTGGGATGGGGGTAAATGCAACAAAGGGGTTACCCCCAATAACAGTTCAAGCTTTAGCAAACAAACTATCGTCCGGATACAAATATTCAATGGGAGTAGTTAATATATAAAGATAGCTGAAGTCAATACAAATAACTACAATTATAAAACATATCAATTAATTAGTAAATATCAATCATCTTAATAGATTGCACATTCATTTCTCGCCATCGTTTTTCCAACCATTGATAAAAGTTTCCCCATGTTTTAAAATAGACTGAATCTTCTTTCTCTTTAATCTCTAAGGCTAATCTATCCATTTCTGCACAATCTAAAATTTTCCTCATTACCATCTCATCTGATGGTACGTTTTCATTTTTTCCAATATTGGGCAAATGCTATTCTCGCAGCTGTCAATATATGTAATATTAAATACTCATTTTCTTTCCCCTAGTTAAGATCCTAGTATTACAAAAACAAAAACAGTTCTGGCCTAAATTCCTTGCCTCCCTGCTCTAGTGGGTCAGCTGGATGTGTCCCTCAGATTTATCCCATTGTGTCATCAGCACATGGATTGTTGAAAGTCCCTCCCCTGATCCATGTGTTAGCTGTAGCCAGCCACGACTTTATCCCGTTGGTGGCCATTAGGCCATCATCTCTCCTACTCTTTCAACCTTTCCCTTCAGTGATGGCAAGACTGAAGGGGCTCCTATGAAACTCTGCAGTTCATCTAGAAGGGATGGTCCTGTTTGGGACAGTTTCTTTCGAACGAAAGGCAAGGATCATCAACCAAAGGGAAGGAAATGCACATAAGGCTGTATGTCCCTAGAGAACATTCTCTGTTTTCTTTACGAAGCCTTTATGAAACGTGTTAAAGATTCTTCTAGTGACTTACTAACAGTAAACAATAGCCCAGTCAAGGGACCACCCAAGACCACTCCCACCAACGCTGATAGGACGAGCCACGAGTATATGAAATGAGAGCAAACCCCACTCCCTTCTAGCACTGAGGATGTTAGCTAGTTGGGTAATGAGATATCTGCAGGAAAACAACCAAGCTCAGAGAGCACCAAGGACCTCAACAAAGCTACAGATATTCTCTGCTGTCCGTATCGTAGGACAGTCCATAAGTATAAGGAGCTACTACGATTGTTGGCCAAGCAGGTTCAAAAATAGCCAGAGAAATGATTGAAGCCTGGGAAACGGGCCTCTTGTCAGTCAATAGATCATTAATTTACCACAGCCTATCAGGAACTTAAGAGCCAAGGGCACAAGGAAGTTACAATTAATGGCTTAATAACCAGCCATCAACACTCCAATTAACAATTAAAAGCTACACCCAACCAGGAACCATATAAATACAATGTGTATAGCAGCCCAATGCACATATGTGTGTGTGTGTGTGAGAGAGAGAGAGAGAGAGAGAGAGAGAGAGAGAAAGAAAGAGAAAGAAAGAAAGAAAGAAAGAAAGAAAGAAAGAAAGAAAGAAAGAAAGAAAGAAAGAAAGAAAGAAAGAAAGAAAGAAAGAAAGAAAGAAAGAAAGAAAGAAAGAAAGAAAGAAAGAAAGAAAAGATCTCTAAGGGTCTAAAAATGGAGTAGAGATTTCACCAATCCATTAATTCCCAGAATTCTTCTCAAGCTAGATAAGGGTGGCTTGACCAATTATCAGTTAAATAAATCTACAAACGGTTGTCTCTCCTGTTCTTTTTTTTTTTTTTTTTTGCTTTATCCCATGTTCTCATATCTAAACTTTAAACAGCTGGATGACAAAGCTGGATGACACTACAAAGAAATCCACAACATGTTAATTCCTTGTAGCCACCTAGTGTTGGTCTGCAAGGAATATAAATCCTTCCATTCCCCACCATCCAGTCAGAGCTGAAGAAGCTTCTTGGATGAGAAGTGAAACGTCTTCGAAGAAAAAACAAGAAAGTCCAGTTGCCTCTTGAAAAAAGCACCTTTGGGACAACCATGATCTGGATGACTGAGAATCTCCATAGCCATCTAGCTAGTTGTTGTAATAATAAACAGTGAAAAGCAAAAAGATTATGATCTGTCTGAGCCTTGGTTTTTCTTTTCTTTCTTTCTTTCTTTCTTTCTTTCTTTTTCTTTCTTTCTTTCTTTCTTTCTTTCTTTCTTTCTTTCTTTCTTTCTTTCTTTCTTTCTTTCTTTCTTTCTTTCTTTCTTTCTTTCTTTCTTTCTTTCTTTCTTCCTTTCTTCCTTCTTTCTTTCTTTCTTTTTCTTTTTTTTGTAAAACATAGTGCATTATATATTGATTATTTATTACAGGACAGCCTTTGGGACAAAACCTACACATTAATTAAAAAGGGGGGAATAAAAAGGGTGTCACTCCAGGTATGGATTTGTCATTTTTCTCTCTCTTAAAGAACACGGACACAAATGTCTTCATTTATAGTTGCTGCGTAAAGATTAGAAAAAGGATTATCACTCGTTTATAATATTTTATGATTGCGTAGATTAGCATTTTCACTTTTTTAATCAACTCCTATAAGTCTACATTCTGCAGGTACATGGAGCTACCAGACAAGAATAGACGTTTCCTTGTTGTTTTCAAAGTTAATTTTTTTTTTTTATTTTAAAAAGAGGCTGGCATTTTGATATGAATGTCGCTACCAAAATCTTTTCCACTTAACTTGTCATGTTTATGCACTGTTGCTCTATTCTTGTTATGAGGAGTCATTTCGGTTTTGTTAGCTGTGTCTTTCAAATCCTAAAAGGCTGAATATTTTCTGTTTCAAAGACAGACAAAAAGCAGCCTCAAAGGAAGCGGGAAAAATAATTATTCCTTGTTTTGTTTTCCTTCTTCCTTTTGATTGATCTTAAATTCTTAGGATCCTGTTGGGAGGTTTTGTTATAATGCATTTTCATATATTTGTGCCAAATAAATCTGTCTGTCTGTCTGTCTGTCTGTCTGTCTGTCTGTCTGTCTGTCTGTCTATCTATCTATCTATGTCTATATCATCTATATCATCTTTCCATGTCTGTCTGTCTGTCTGTCTGTCTGTCTGTCTGTCTGTCTGTCTATCTATCTATCTATCTATCTATGTCTATATCATCTATATCATCTTTCCATGTCTGTCTGTCTGTCTGTCTGTCTGTCTGTCTGTCTGTCTGTCTGTCGTCTGTCTGTCTGTCTGTCTGTCTATGTCTATCTATCTATCTATCTATCTATATATCTATGTCTATACATCTATATCATCTTTCGTCTGTCTGTTGTCTGTCTGTCTGTCTGTCTGTCTGTCTGTCTGTCTGTCTGTCTGTCTGTCTGTCTGTCTGTCTGTCTATCTATCTATCTATCTATCTATCTATCTATCTATCTATCTATCTATCTATCTATCTATCTATCTATCTATGTCTATATCATCTATATCATCTTTCCATGTCTGCCTGCCTGCCTGCCTGCCTGCCTGCCTGCCTGCCTGCCTGCCTGCCTGCCTGTCTGTCTGTCTGTCTGTCTGTCTGTCTATCTATCTATCTATCTCTTCTTTGGGGCAGCCCTTCAAATATTGGAAACCTGCTATCCTGTCACCCCTCGTCCTTCTCTTCATTAAACTAGACATACCCAATTCCTGCAACTGTTCTTCGTATGTTTTAGCCTCCTGTCCCTGATCATCTTTGTTGCTCTTCTCTGCACTCTTTCCAGAGTCTCAACTAACCTGGATACCAAAGATGCTTTTTCAGGAGGCAACTAGACTTTCTTGTTTTTCTTTCATCCAAGAAGCTTCTTCAGCTCTGACTGGATGGTGGGAAATGAAAGGATTTATACTCCTTGCAGACAGCTGGTCATTTGCATTCTTTTAGAGAGTCGTTGAGGCCACCTGGAGGTTTATCTGTGGCCCTCGGGGTCACCTGAGTAGTGCAAATGGGTGTGGAGCCTTCTTGGAACTGCTGAAAGGACTGTGTTGTAGACTGGAGATAGATGGTGTCGTATCCCCCTCCCCTCTGTTGAGAGAGGGCTGTTCAGTTTTGACCTAGATGGCCTCTTTGACCCCTCTTTCAAACCATATAAACAAGAAAGTCCAGTTGCCTTGTGAAAAAGCATCTTTGGGAGATCTATGGCCTGGATGACTGAGAATCTCCATAGAGAACTATCTTGGGTAGTTAAAAAGTCGGCAAATAGCACTGTCTAAACCTATATAAACAGCCCAGTCTTCAAAACCAACATCAGCACAAATTAGCAAAATCTGGGATGCCAAGAAATTGCTACAGACTATACCTTCTCTGCACCCAGTAGCAAGCTACAGGGCTATTCACGTATACAGTATGACTTTGCCAAACGTACACTAAAACCGAGTGATAGGAATTATTCAGGTAAAAAATATGAAGATTTCTCTAGGTCCCATTCAGTTCCAATTTGGAAGGAGGGCATTCCAGATTTGTCACTCAGATAAACACATAAGCATCTTTTAATTTTGTTTGGGAAGATCACATTGCATTCCACCTGTGATCGGTTCTTACAAGTACAGGCCAGGAATTGGGTGATAATTAAAATTAACTTCTTTTAGTCGCAATAGAAGGTTAAAAAAACAAAACCTCACGCCTTTCAACTTCCGACATGAAAGCCTTCCTTTTCTAATGACTATGCAGACCTAAGTACATTAAGTATAATTAGATTTCTATTTTGAACATATGGTTCAGATTCGTGTTGGTCTAATCAAAGATGTGTTTTTATATATTGTTTAAAGGAACTTATTTCAGTTAATTTTCTTAACAATCTCAATTCAGCCACCAAGAGTTATTTATCCTATAGAATGGAATGGAATGGAATGGAATGGAATGGAATGGAATGGAATAGAATAGAATAGAATAGAATAGAATAGAATAGAATAGAATATGGAATGGAATAGGATAGCATAGGATAGCATAGGATAGCATAGCATAGCATAGCATAGCATAGCATAGCATAGCATAGAATATGGAATGGAATGGAATGGAATGGAATAGAATAGAATAGAATATGGAATGGAATGGAATGGAATGGAATAGGATAGGATAGGATAGGATAGGATAGGATAGCATAGGATAGCATAGCATAGCATAGAATAGAATATGGAATGGAATGGAATGGAATGGAATAGAATAGAATAGAATAGAATAGAATAGAATAGAATAGAATAGAATAGAATAGAATAGAATAGAATAGAATATGGAATGGAATGGAATGGAATGGAATGGAATGGAATGGCATGGCATGGCATGGCATGGCATGGCATAGCATAGCATAGAATAGAATAGAATATAGAATAGAATAGAATAGAATAGAATAGAATAGAATAGAATAGAATAGAATAGAATAGAGCAGAGCAGAGCAGAGCAGAGCAGAGCAGAGCAGAGCAGAGCAGAGCAGAATAGAATAACAGAGCTGGAAGGGACCTTGGAGGTCTTCTAGTCCAACCCCCTGCTTAGGCAGGAAACCCTATACCATTTCAGACAAACTGTTGTCCAGTCTCTTCTTAAAAACTTCCAGTGTTGGAGCATTCACAACTTCGGGTTAATTGTTCTAACTGTGAGGAAATTTCTCCTTTTTTATCTTGTTGCCAAGATGCCTACATTAACATGTCCTTGAAGTCACCATGGATCAAGCTTGACTCAAAGGAAACTTTTATTTTGTAATGTAAGGTCACCAAGCTTAGGTGATCAGCTGGGCTGTAAAAGGAACTAATGGGGTTATATTTTACCCAGCCGCCAGAAAGCTAGGAAGCAAGGTCTCAAGAAACCAAGAAATCCTGATGTGTACAGGTAGTCCTCAACTTACAACGATTCGTTTAGTGACTGAAGTTACAATGGCACTGAAAAAGGTGACTTGTGACCGTTTTTCACACTTACAATGGTTGTATCAGCCCATGATCAAAATTCAGATGCTTAGCAACTGGTTCATATTTATGACGGCTGCAGTGTGTGTGTGTGTGTGTGTGTGTGTGATGTGATTTTCCCCCTTCTGCGACCTTCTGACCAGCAAAGTCAATGCGGAAGTCAGATTCACGTAACCACCGTGTGGCTAACTTAACAACTGCAGTGATTCACTTAGCAACTGTGGTGAGAAAGGTCGTGAAATGGGGCAAAAGCCACAACGGCTGTCTGACTTTGTGAGCTCACTCACTTTGGGCTCAAGCTGTAGTCGTAAATCGAGGACTTAAGGAAGCCATAACAGAGACTTTTAAGCGATCGCCGCATTTCAGCCAACCTCATAATAAAATTAATATTCAAACTTTTCTGTGCCTGTTTTTCATTCCCACCTTCGGTAACAGGATGAGTGAAATGACTTGTTTCAACCTGTCCTCTGTTCCGGCAACGGTCATATTTCCTGTTGTACTAATTTTCACTGACTGCATGTGAACCATCACACCGAGTTTCCTAAGGATAAAGCTTGCTAGGATTTCTATAAAACAAGGTGTGCATCGGAGGCCACTTCCAAAGGAGTACACAGAAGACAGAATAACAGAGTTGGAAGGGACCTTGGAGGTCTTCTAATCCAACCCCCTGCTCAAACAGGAAACCCTATACCATTTCAGACAAATGGCTGTCCAGTCTCTTCTTGAAAACTTCCAGTGTTGGAGCATTCACAACTTCTGGAGGCAAGTTGTTCCACTGATTAATTGTTTTAACAGTCAGGAAACTTCTCCTTCGTTCTAGGTTGCTTCTCTCCTTGCTTAGTTCCCATCCGTTGCTTCTTGTCCTGCCTTCAGATACTCTGAGAGTAGGTTAACCCCAGTGGTGGGATTCAAATATGTGACCAACTGGTTCTCTGTGTGGATGCCGCTTCCGGAAGTCCATTCTGGGCCTGGGCAACAAAAAATTAACTACCGGTTCTGCCGAAGTGGTGCGAGCCGGCTGAATCCCACCACTGGTTAACCCTCTCTTCTTTTTGGCAGCCCCTCAAATATTGTAACACCCTTATCCTGTCACTCCTAGTCCTTCTTTTCATTAAACTAGACCAGGGGTAGGCAACCTTGGCTCTTTTATGACTCGTGGACTTCAACTCCCAGAATTCCTGAGCCAGCATGGCTCATTTGGAAACCTCTCCCTTTCCCCTCAGCGTGGCTGGCTCAGGAATTCTGGGAGTTGAAGTCCACGAGTCATAAAAGAGCCAAGGTTGCCTACCCCTGGACTAGATATACCCAATTCCTGCAACTTTTGTAGCCTCCAGTCCCTTAATAATCTTTGTGTAAAGTGGTATTAACACTTCACGTGATCAGGAGCTGAAGTGAATCAAGTCAGGCACAGAATTAAGCCAAGTTCAACTCAACCTTGACTAAGGAAAGCTTCCATGCTTTCCATGTGGCAGGCATGTTTTTTTTGTTGCTGTTGTTATTGTTTTTGATAGTCACTACTTGTGTGTCGGTTCCTTTGCTGCTAACAAGAGGCTCTCTGTCCTGGTTCCGACAGATGAAACTCTTCAAAAGAACTTCGAGGCATTGTTTACCTTAAAGTATCTTTATTTTGAGTAGCATAGCATCCGCACTGCATAATCGAAGCCAAAAACTGAATTCCCCTCCCCTGGGCACATAGTATCAAAGCACGATTCCCTCCTCCAATTAACAGTCATAAATCACATTCCCCAATTAGCTTGAAGCGCGGGCTTCCTCTCCAGTTCTCCAGCCTGCCAATTCCTTATCAGCTCTGGTTACAATAACCTTGTTTCTCATGCTAGGTTTGGTGTTGTTATGTCTAGCTGGACTCTCGTTCACATCCCCCCTCCCAGCATCATCTAACTCTAAAAGCAAAAGGTAAAAGATGGCTACATTTCCATCTGTTGTCAATGCAAAAACATCCGATGTTAGCAGCGTTGACACTCTCGTTTTCCTCATACACGGCAAAGAAAAGTTTGAGAATTTGAGACCTGTTCATCCCCTCTTGCATCTGCAAAGAAAAGACCCCTGCCCTATTGTTGGTTCTGTTGACTGATGGTCAGCACCCAGATGAGCACAGATTAATACCCAGGTTAACATCGGACCAACAATCAAGAAGTAAACAATGCCTCAATCAAGGAACTGACAAACACACTAAACAGTAAACGGCCCTTGCAAGAAGCGTCAACACCGTTCCTACCAACACTGACTTGGAAGCCACTAGAACACAGTTCCCCAACTTTTCCAGGTTGGCGGCCCGGAGGGAGGGGAGGGTGGAAAGAGGAGATGGTTTTGTGGGAGGGGCAGGCACGTGCGCGGGCACAAGCACCCGTTTCTCATGTGAGTGAGGCTGAAAGCACCCATGACACCAGCACGAGCGAGACCCTAAGTGCTCACAAGATACCCTGAGTGCTCGCACAATGTTGTGGCCTGTCTCCCGCCGGAGGACTCCGCGGCCGACTCAGAGGAGGAAGCACAGGAGTGGGCGTCGGGCCCAGCCTCAGGGCCATCCGAAAGCTCTGATGGGGATGAAGGAATGGAGCTGTCGCAGCCAGGGACGGAGGCGGTGCCTGGGCCGTCCGCCAGACCCCAGATGGAAAGGCTGAGACCTCCATGCCTTGAGGCGAGTGAGTCAGGAGAGGAGGATCACTTGGGGCCAGTGATTGATGCGCGGGTGCGGCGGAGGCTGAGGAGAGAAGAACAGTGAGAGGCTACGGGCCAGTCTTCGGGGTGGAAGAGTCACCGCTGCTAACAGAGCCCCACCCTCAGCTGTGGATAAAAGGCAGGGGCGGAGACGAATATGTGTGGCAGACAACTATTCGTCTCCCTGCTGGTCAGCCTAGTTGAAACTCCTGACTCTTGTTTGGAAACTTGCCGGAGTTTTCCTTGGATCCTGTGGCGCTGGGAGTCGGGGCGCCTTGTGAACATGTGCGTGTGTCTTATGTTGGAAAAGAGCCAGCTTGCCTGAAGGACTCTTGCTCTGCAAGCATGGTGAGAGACTGAGATTAACTCTGGGTGTTTGGGAGACCCCCTGCAGGGGAAAAGGGAGCGAGCTCCGTTGTTTGGAGGCAACTAAAGACTTGAACAGGCGGCTGTGTGAAACTGCTGGCATTCCTGAATAAAAGGAACATTGGAGATTTATTGGTGCATCTGTTGTGTTTGGGGAGTTGGGTCAGAACACACAATTGGGGCCCCAAGCATTTGCAATGCTCATGTGAGTGGAGCCCCGATTGCCCGCGATGCTCACACGAGTAGAGCTCAGCACTCACACATGTGTGTGCATCAGCCAGTCACTCACGAGGCCCAGTTGCGAATAGGTTACAGACCGGTAGTGGGCTGCGGCCCACAGATTGGGGACCCCTGCCCTAGAATATAAACTGAGAGCAAACCCCCTCTCCCTTCTAGCGCTGATGATGTTACCTAGTTTGGTAATGAAACGTCTGCAGGGACATCAGAGGGCACCGAGGATCCCACTTTCAAATCCTTCTTGTTGTTTGCTTTCAAAATGTCGTTCAAGTATGTTTTGGAATAGACTTCAGCTCACGCTGAAGACAATAATTCAGGAAGCAATTTGCGCGAGTGAAATAATGAAAACCTTTCTCCCACAAGTGTCGTATTTACCAAGTCGCGGGAAGATAATGTGCCAAATTCTTCCCCGTTTTGAAAAACCAATTTGAAGAGAAGTGATTTGACAAGAGCAGTTGTCATGACGTGAGAGATACAGAATAAAACAGCAATTAAAAAAGGGAATAATCTGGCAAGGGGGAAAAGGCATCATCAGAAAGACTGTAGCTAAACAAAACAAAAAATTAATTCATTAATCAAATGAACAGAGGTCCTTTCCAGAAGACAGGATTAAAATCTTCCCTATCTCAGTCTTGACAATTCTTATATATTTTTTTTCTACGGCGACCGAAAATTAAAAAGAGTAAATTAAAAAATGTTCCTTGCCAAGGTGGGATGTGGTAGATGGCAAACACAAATGACAAAAGCCCTGTGGCATTATGAGCTCCACCTTTTTGTCTGGGTGTTGAGATGGTGTGTAAAAGGGGCGGAACCTGTGTTCTGTTTTGCTTTTTCCTTTTGACCAAAGGAATCCACAGGAGATCAGCTAGCTTGCTGCAATGAATATAAATGTGTCAATGAGGTTTTTCCCCCCCTTTTGTAAGAGCCAAAATATGTCATAATAAGATTTACGAAAGCTTGTGCAGGAGAGATGGAAATTGTGCAAAGAGCTCACGAGTTGGAAGGGATAACTAAAATAGGGATTAAATGGGTTTTTTTTAAAAAAGAAAAGATATTAGCCCTTCAAAGTTAGAAGAGAAAGAAAGAATTTAAATCTTTTGTTGAAGAATTATTTTAATACAATAGAATGCGATACAGATGGGGGTTTCTTTTCAAATTAATTAGACTCTATTTCAACCCTTTGTAAGACAAAATTCTAATAAATTTAAGGAATACTCCCTTAATGAATAAGAGAAGATGACCTTGGATACTGAAAGGACTGGTTTGACTCTCAAAATTAAAACAAAAGGACAGTTTTGTAGCCTGCAGTTTAGAAACGTGGAAAGTTATAGATAAATGAGGGGGGGGGAATAAGGAAAGTCGCAAGGATTTTATGCTATTATTTTTTTTACTATTGTCGTTTTAGTTAAGTTTATTAATTGTTAACATAGGGATAGAATTGACAGGGAAGAGGAGAGAGGTCAACATAACATCCTGCCTTGTATTAGATAAAAATGATTTATTTAACCCTTTGCCGATTGTTCACAATTGCTCCATCGGAGTTTAGGAAAACTTGAATGGGCAGCTGAGAGTGGAATTGGATAAAGAGGGGGTCAGACTATTTTCCAAAGCACCAGAAGGCAACACAAGAAACAACGGATGGAAATGAATCAAGTAGAAAACCAACCTAGAACTAAGGAGAAATTTCCTGATGGTGAGAACTATTAATCAGTGGGACTACTTGCCACAAGAAGCTGTGAATGTGCCAACACTGGAAGTTTTTAAGAAGAAATTGGACAACCATTTGTTTGAAATGGTACAGGGTTTCCTGCTTGAGCAGGGGTTGGTCTAGAAGACCTCCAAGGTCCCTTCCAACTCTGTTATTCTGTAAATCTGTTCAACTGAGAAATGAGGGAAGAGACAGGAATAATGGGGGAAAGGGGAGAATTAATCAGAGAAGATTTCCCATCATTAATTCAATTGTAAAATTAAATCACCATTATTTGTTTATACAACAGATGCATTTTGACACTTAACATTTCCGATAACCAAGACAGGAAGAAGAGAAGCGTAATGCACAATTGAGTGATCAACAGATAATAGAGGGAAGAGTCAATAAAAAAGAGCTAAATATTTAAGATCTTTCAACCCCTTTGTGATTATGTTAAGGAAATACTATACATATTACTCAGACAGGGATCAATTACTAAGCTGGTATTTCAGGACTTCCACTGATGAACTGTAAATGAGTCCACTTATGACCATCAATCAATGAATCAATCAGTCCAAAATAGAGCTGGAAGGGACCTTGGAGGTCTTCTAGTCCAACCCCCTGCTCAAGCAGGAGACCCTATAACATATCAGACAAATGGTTGTCCAGTCTCTTCTTGAAAACCTCCACTGATAGAGCACCCACAACTTCTGAAGGCAAGCCTTTCCACTAGTTAATTGTTTTCACTGTTAGGAGGAAGTTTCTCCTTAATTCCAGGTTGCTTCTCTCCTTGATTAGTTTCCATCCATTGTTTCTTGCCCTGCCCTCTGGTCCTTTGGAAAATAAGTTGACCCCCTCTTCTTTGTGGCAGCCCCTCAAATATTGGAAGACTGCTATCCTGTCAACCCTGGTCCTTCTTTTCGTTAAACTAGACATACCCAATTCCTACAGCCGTTCTTCGTATGTTTTAGACTCCAGCCCCTTAATCACCTTTTACGATCACAACGGAGCCCAAAAATTTAGGTTGCTAAGTGAGAAATGTGTTAAGTGAGTTTTGCCCCATTTTACAACTTTTCTTGCCACAGTTGTTAAGGGAATCTCTGCAGTTGATCAGTTAGTAACCCGTGAATCCAGCTTTCCCATTGACCTGGCTTGTCAGAAGGTCACAAAAGGGGATCCTGTGATCCTAGGATGCTGCAACGGTCATAAATATGAACCACTTGGCAAGCAATTTTGATCCTATCACCCTGGGGATGCTGCAGCGGTCATATGTATGAAAAATGGTCAAAAGTCCCTTTTTTCCAATGCCGTTGTAACTTCGAACAGTCACTAAATCCACTGTTTTAAGTCCAGATCACCTCTCTATCAGTTTCCAGGATGTTAAACAAGCCATCCAAAGTCCCTTTATTGTTTCTCCAGATTTGTAGACAGCAACAGGATTCCTTTTCCTTTGCGAGTAGGTTCGATTAATTTTAATTCCTCAGGATAGTTTCTAATTAAATTTAATCTGTAGTAATTGTTTATAAATGACTTACAGATGTGAGCATTCACGTATTCGTGCCAGCCAGATAAGAGTAAACATCTGAAACTAATTTTGCAATATGGATTATATCAAACATCATCCAGTTAGAGCAGGGGTCTTCAAACTTGGCCCTTTTATGACTTGTGGACTTCAACTCCTGGCTGAGGAATTCTGGGAGTTGAAGTCCACAAGTCATAAAAGGGCCACGTTTGAAGACCCCTCCCAGAATTCCTCAGCCAGGCACACTGGCTGAGGAATTCTGGGAGTTGAAGTCCACAAGTCATAAAGGGACCAGGTTTGAAGACCTCTCCCAGAATTCCTCAGGCAGGCATGCTGGCTGAGGAATTCTGGGAGTTGAAGTCCACAAGTCATCAAAGGGAAATTAAGGCATCTACATGATATAAATATGGGTGCCTATTTTACGTACAGCCAGTTTCTGCACATATTCTTTGCCAATTTGACTGAGAGATCTGCTTGATCAGTCCACAAGTGAAAAAAAAATCACATTTAAGTAGTGCAGTGTGAAACAACTTGTATAGGTAATCCTCGACTTACAACAGTTTGTTTAGTGACCATTCCAAGTTACAACGTTCCATTTTTCACAGTTATAACCATTGCCACATCCTCAGGGTCATGTGATCAACATTCAGACACTTGCAACTGACTCATATTTATTACGATGGTTGCAGTGTCTGTTGTGATTCCTCACCAGCCAGTGTACCTGGCAGCTGAGTCTGAGGAATCAGATGAGGAGGAGGGGCCTGGAGTGACCTCAGAGTCAGAGGAAGGCTCTGAGGAGCTCCAAGACTTACAGTCTGACAAGGAGCCTGGCCCCGCTACTCGCGCTCAGGCTGAGACACAGCTGTGTTGGGAGTCTGAGTTGGACAGTGATGAATCACAGCTGGGAGATATCCAGGATGCACGAATGTGCAGGCAAGAGAAGCGAGTAGGACAAAGGAATGCAATGGGGCAGCTCCAAAGGCAAAAGAGAAGGCATTAGGAAGCCACGCCTTGGCTGCATAATAAAAGGGAAGGTGTGGGAGGTGCTGGTTGCCGAATCGAGTTTCTGTGAACTGTGTTTGTTTGCCTTGGACATTGACTCAGGTCTGTGAATAATAAAAGGGGATTGGTTTTTCCCTGTGGTTCCAGCCTGCTTGTTGGAAGAGGGGTTTATCCTTATGAGCTTAACAAGGACTCATGTAGGCTGGGACAGAACAGTGTCCCAGGATCAGATGATCCCCCTTTTGTGACCTTCTGACAAGCAAAGTCAATGGGGGAAGCCAGAGTAATTTAACAACCAGGTTACAAACTTATCAGCTGCAGTGATTCACTTAACAACAGGGGCAAGAAAGGCTGTAAAATGGGGCAAAACTCACAACAAATGTCTCACTTGGCAACAGAAATTTTGGGCTCAGTTTTGACCGTAAGTTGAGGATTACCTATAGTGTCTTATGATCAAATATTATACCAAACAAAACGACACAAATACCATAATTTTCATGTACACACGTGAGTGCTTCATGGGGAGTATTTAATAAAACACAGGGAAGGAGAATGTATAATATTGCGTTTTGCCTACGTCTGCATTTTTTTTTTTTATTTACTGTATTTAAGAACACGGTGGCTGGACACCCTTAAAGCTGACACCAGCCAGAGCATAGAAAAACTCAAAGAAGTAGACCCAAAGGTGTTTTTTTCAAGAGGCAACTGGGCTTTCTTTGTTTTTCTTTGAAGATGTTTCACTTCTCATCCCAAAAGCTTCTTCAGTTCTGCCTGGAGAAAAGAATTGAAGAAGCTTCTTGGGTGGGAAGTGAAATGTCTTCAAGGAGAAACAAAGTCCAGTTGCCTCTTGAAAAAGCACTTTGGGACCACCATGACCTGGATGACGGAGAATCTCCATAGACATCAAAGAAGTAGTGCAAGACTGGAAGATGTGGAGAGACCTGGCCCATGGAGTCACCAAAAGTTGGATATGACTGAATGGATAACATCATCACCATTACGATCATCATCATGATCACCATCATCATCATGATCACCATCATCATCATGATCACCATCATCATCATGATCACTATCATGATCACCATCATCACCATCATCACCATCTTCATGATCACCATCACCATCATCATGATCACCATCACCATCATGATCACCACCATCACCATCATGATCACCATGATCACCATCATCATCACCATGATCACCATCATGATCACCATCATCGCCATCATGATCACCATCATGATCACCGTCATCACCATCATGATCACCATGATCACCATCATGATCACCATTATCACGATCACCATCATCACGATCACCATCACCTACTATATTTAAGGAGGTAGCTGTCTTCTATTTCATAACACACTGATATAGGAAGCATATTTTAAAACTTTCGCGCAAATTAATGTAATTGAGTAGACTTTCCAGACTTACCTCCTCTATGGATAAACAAAGAAGTCTCGCTTCCAACCAGACATTCTTTAAGTATATCCACTACTTCCGCATGGCTCATGTTCTGTACATTCTGCTGGTTGATCTCGACAATGAGGTCACCTTCACATAAACCAGGGCACCCCTGAACATCTAAGATTTGCTTCACCCTCTGTCCTGTGGGACTGTCTGCTATGGTGAAGCCGAAGCCCTGGGCCCCTTTCACAATGGTTAAGGTCATGAGTTCAGCTTGAGTGGCTCCTGACGAGGCCATGGAGATGTTGTCATCATGGAGGGGTGGTGGGAATGTGCTATCAAGCTGACTCTCTGCTGGAATGGAATGCAAGGAATGTGGCGGTCGATCTGTTATATCCGGAACAGACTGGGAAGTTCTAGAAATGTATTCCAAATATGTTTCATAGTTATGCCTTCCGTTGATGACGACCGGAGGCCTCTCCATCATGGTGAGTGGTGGCACTATGCTGTTGGCAGGATCTTCAGGGTCAAAGGGCAACGGGTATCCACGACATAGCACCAGGTTGACACTCTGACCAATGGGAACAGACTGGAAGAGTTTGACGACGTCCGCGTGGGTATGTCCAAGGACGCACACTTCATTAATGTAGACAATAACATCACCTAGAAACAACAACAACAACGTGAGGTACAGTCATCTTGTCTTAAGATAACAACGATGTTGCAGCTACTGAGATAATTGCTTAAAATCACAGGGGACAATACAGGTAGTTCTTGACTTACGACCAAAATTGAGCCCCAAATTTCTGTTGCTAAGTGAGACGTTTGATAAGTGAGTTTTGCCCCATTTTACACCCTTTCTTGCCATACTTATCAAGTGAATCACTGCAGTTGTTAAGTTAGTAACATGGTTGTTAAGTGAATCTGACTCTAACTTTGCTTGTCAGAAGGTCGCAAAAGGGGATCACATGACCCCGGGATACTGCAAACCGTCATAAATTATGAACCGGTTGCCAAGCGTCTGAATGTTGATCACGTGACTCTGGGGATGCTGCAATGGTCATCACTGAAAAATGGTCATAAGTCACTTTTTTCAGTGTCGTTATAACTCTGAGCAGTCATTAAACAAACCGTCGTAAGTTGAGGACCACTTGTAGAAAAATAAAATCGGCACTTGAATATTGTCTCAGAGATTTTACTCCACGTTTATAGATACTTTCAAGTGGAAAACTACATTGCACGGAAAGAAGGCGACGAAGAGAAAAATGTTATATTTCCACTATATAAACAGAGTTGCGGCTTTGATTTTTCTTCCTAACTGCAACCCAATTTTTTTCAAGGTTTGTTACGGAAATTAATATTGAAATGCCTCTTCTAAAGGTGCACACAAAATGGGAGCCCTTGTCGTTTTACATGGGACGTCGCCATTTCTTTTCACGGCAAAGTTTCAATTGTTTTTCTTCTCGGTATAAATGCAATGCCCACCTACCAAAAACATGCTTATAATATAGGCAGTGCTTTACAGTGACAGCCCACAAAAATCGCTACTGAGTTTTTCATATTCCCGTGTGTAAATTGGGATAACGCCCAGGATCACACTTCAAGAATCCTCTAAGATGAAGCTACAGATACAACTTTATTTGTTACAGCTTATCAGAAACAGGCTCACACACTACGAACTGTAATAGGTGCGGGATTTTCTTTTTAAAGACAGTAAAATTGCCTACACAATAAGGTGAAGACGCAGATCGATAAGGCCAGGCTTGTACCTACGAATAATCTGCTCCGGGGCTGACCCACACACACAAAAAAAACAGTGACAGAACATGACTTATTATCTGGAGCTGCTTTAAAACTACACCACTGTGTCATCAGCAATCTCCTGACCCCTGAACTGCGTTGAGAAATAGTGGTTTGGCTACTGACAGCTTCTTAATCTAAAGCAATGGCTTAGCAGCAACGGGGAACCAAATCAACAAGACAAATGTGCAGGATTCGAAGCTGGCGAGAAACTCCAGACCGAATATCAAGGCCTACAAGACATAATGTTGTTGCTGTTAGTTGCGAAGTCACGTCCGACCCATCGCGACCCCATGGACAACGTTCCTCCAGGCCTTCCTGTCCTCTACCATCTTCTGGAGTCCATTTAAGCTCACGCCTACTGCTTCAGTGGCTCCATCCAGCCACCTCATTCTCTGTCGTCCCCTTCTTCTCTTGCCCTCCATCTTTCCCAGCATCAGGCTCTTCTCTAGTGAGTCCGTCCTTCTCATTAGGTGGCCAAAGTACTTGAGTTTCAACTTCAGGATCTGGCCTTCTAAAGAGCAGTCAGGGTTGATCTCCTCTAGGACTGACCGGTTTGATCGCCTTGCAGTCCAGGGGACTCACAGGAGTCTTCTCCAGCACCATAGTTCAAAGGCCTCCATTCTTTGGCGCTCAGCCTTTCTTATGGTCCAACTTTCACAGCCATACATTGCAACTGGGAAAACCATGGCCTTGACTATACGCGCTTTTGTTGGCAGGGTGATGTCTCTGCTTTTTAGTATGCTGTCTAGATTTGCCATAGCTTTCCTCCCCAGGAGCAAGCGTCTTTTAATTTCTTGGCTGCAGTCCCCATCTGCGGTGACCTTGGAGCCCAGGAAGATAAAATCTGTCACTACCTCCATTTCTTCCCCATCTATTTGCCAGAAATGGAGAGGGCTGGATGCCATGATCTTGGTTTTACAAGACATAATAATGTTAGTTAAAACTCACTAAAATTTGGCAGCAAAAATGGGAACCTCGGAGAAAAATACATTTCAGTTTGTCTAAACATCACCAGTTGAAACAGAGAATTTTCAAAGGAAGATTCCAGCCTGACGCCACAGCAATAGAATTTATGGAAATATCCAACTCCATTGTTGAAAGATAGGTGCTTCCAAACTCATTACAAGTGCTCATTTATTTAGGAAGGATACAATTGGTTGTAGATCATGTCTCCCTCTAAATTAAAAGTCTGTGTGATGGAGGTGTGGACAACTCAGTCCACTTTTGCCTGTTTCCCTGATAGCTACATGTCATCGCTCATGAAAAGACAGTTTCCAATCTCGTTAGGTTCCCTTCATGCATGGAAGATGTCTCTGTGATGGGATGTGCATCAAATAGCAGAATAACAGACTTGGAGGGACCTTGGAGGTCTTCTAGTCCAACCCCTTGCGCAGGCAGGAGACCCTATGCTATTCCAGACAAGTGGCTGTCCAGTCTCTTCTTGAAAACCTCCACTGTTGGAGCACCCACAACTTCTGGAGGCAAGTCGTTCCACTGATTAATTGTTCTCACGGTCAGGAAATTTCTCCTTAGTTCTAGGTTGCTTCTCTCCTTGTTTAATTTTCCATCCATTGCTTCTTGTCCTGCCTTCTGTTGCTTTGGAGAATAGCTTGACTCCCTCTTCTTTGTGGCAACCCCTCAAATACTGGAAGACTGCTATCATGTCTCCCCTAGTCCTTCTCTACACTAGATTAGACATACCCAATTCCTGCAACCATTCTCCGTATGTTTTAGCCTCAAGCCCCCTAATCATCTTTATTGCTGAACAGCTGTGGTAGAAAAGGGTCATAAAATTGGGGATGACTCACTTAAGAACCGCTTTGCTTAGCATTGGAAATGTTTGCAAGCCAAGGACTATACTATACCTTGTTCAGAGAACAAACTGATGTTTTGTTAAATCTGCTGATACAGGATAGCAGTAACTCAGCCCATTGTTGTAAGCAGAGTTTTCTCCTGACTTGAAGAAAATTGGTCTGCACTTTTCAGCAAACATCAGCCATTAAAATAGGATCGTCATTTTACATTTTTATGACTCTTTCCTACATGTAGATAAAATAACGTTTTGATTTGCCGGAAAAGATAGCTGCTGAATAACAATGAAACACAGATATACTGTGTACGGAGCCACTGTTTTTATCTAGCTTTTTAACTTTTCTTTTCTCTTCTCTTTAAAGAATCCTAGCTTGTATCCTGAGTGTGTGTGTGTGTGTGTGTGTTTTAATTAAAAAAGCTGGCTTTTCAAAATCTGAGGGCTAAACCAGCATGCATCCGGTAATTACAAAGAAACAGATGTGGATTAGTTGATGAGGCAATTTACATTTCTATTGTGTTCTATTTAAACGAAAGCATTTAACTTATTTTTATTTTTATTTTTTTGCATAAAAGGAAGAATAGAATGAATTGTGACAATCTAAAGACTTTGATTATTTGCTGATGTGGCAGATATCAAACAGCAGTGATGAAAACCGCAAGGAAAGCACAAATGAGTGCAGAGTGTGAAAAAACGGGGCAGAAATTCTGCACCGATGATACGGCCTTGTAAGATTTGTACGATAGTAAGATGTGATAAATAAAAATAACACATATTTTCACATCGAGGCTGCTGGAAATAAGAAGAGTGTTAGGTGATGTGGAAGACACGTCAACCAGTACATAAATAAGCTTCCTTTTTTTTGCCATCATAAAAACCTGGAGTGTCTCAACTGATAACAAGGACATCAGTAGCTATGAAGAATAGACAGAAAAATAACCTTCATACATTCTCTACTATTTGGGAGAGCTTACAGTCTCCTGAGGAGAAAGCTTTGCTTATATGGAAGCAGTGTTGTAAAAAGTGTTACTCAACTGTTCTGCTGTGTGCTATTTCTTCATCTGAAGCTTTGTATGCATTGAGATCAGGTTTTTCAGGTCTGGATTACAGAATTAACAGAGTTGGAAGGGACCATGGAGGTCTTCTAGTCTAATAACAGAGTTGGAAGGGACCATGGAGGTCTTCTAGTCTAACCACCTGCTCAAGAAGTCTATGGAGGTTCTCAGGCATCCAGGTCATGGTTGTCCCAAAGGTGCTTTTTCAAAGGTTGCCTCTTGAAAAAGCACCTTTGGGACCTGTTCAAGAAGGTGACCCTGCACCATTTCAGACAAGTGGCTGTCCAATCTCTTCTTGAAAGCCTCCAGTGATGGAGCCCCCATAACTTCTGAAGGCAAGCCATTCCACTGATTAATTGTTTTCACCGACAGGAAATTTCTCCTTAGTTCTAGGTTGGTTCTCCTTTTAATGATCTTCCATCCTTTACTTCTTGTCCTGCCCTTGGGTGCTTTGGACAAATAGGTTGACCCTCTCTTCCCTGTGTCAATCCTTCAAGGATTGGAAGACAGCTTTCATATCACCCCTAGCCTTCTCTTTGTCAGACTAGACCTCACCAGTTCCCTCAATCACTCATCGCTATCATTTAGCCTCTAGACCCCTTATCATCTTTGTTGTTCTTGTCTCCACACTTTCTAGGGTCTCAACATCTTTTTATATCATGGTGATCAGAACTATCCTCTCCTCGGGTGCTTTGGAGAATAGGTTGATTAGGAGAATAGGACCCATGAAATGATCATCGTTTGATTGGAAAGATGGGAGTGGACTTTAAAGAGGGCCACCAATTCGTCCTCAATGCCCTCTAAAGTTCATTTTGTGAAGGAGCGCGGAAAGGTTTAAGCAGTCGAAAAATGAGGAGGAGTATTTTTCATTTTTAACCGCAAAAAATGTTAAAAATGGATTTTAAGAGGCTGTTCCCCAAAGGCAGAGCGAGGAACAAATTAAATTGACTACAGTTATGTCAGGTGCTCACCTTCCGATACAGCAAAAAACATGTAAGAATATTAAAAAGCTCTCTCCATTAAAAAATAAAAAATAAATGGCCTGTTTGAACATCCTACCATTTCCTCACATTTCCCATCTCTTAATTAAGGAACAGAAGTGAGATCCAATTCAGACCGAAAAATATATGAGGTGTTCATTTCCTTAACGGCAAATGAATGAAACCGAGTAATAATACGACTCCGGTATAATCTTCCAAGCTTTGGCCAGAACTCAATTTATTTAATGGTACAAAGAATAGCATGACATCATGAACATTTAATGGACTACACTCTTCCTGTCTGAAGGAAAGACAGACTTTTGCATTCTGTTCCTCGAAGTGTGTAAGTTTTCTATCCTTTTATTGGCTGTTTTTCTTTATTTTTCTTTATTTTATTTGACCATCTCAAAGCTCAGGTGTGAATACTGTACTAGAATGTACAGGGAAGGGGAGCCATTGTGTTGCCTTGTCACCTGAAGTGCAGCTGAGAATAAATAAATAAATAAATAAATACAGGTGACTTATGGCCAGAACTGAGCCCAAAATTTCTGCTGCTAAGTGAGATAGTTGTTAAGTGAGTTTCCCCCCATTTTACATCCTGTCTTGCCACAGTTGTTAAATGAATCACTGCAGTTGTTAAAGTCAATGCAGTGCTAGGCTGCATCAACAGAGGGATAGAATCAAGATCATGTGAAGTGTTAATACCACTTTATAAGTCCTTGGTAAGGCCACACTTGGAATGCTGCACACAGTTTGGGTCACCACGATGTAAAAAAGATGTTGAGACTCTCAAAAAAGTGAAGAGAAGAGTAACAAAGATGATTAGGGGAATGGAGGCTAAAACATATAAGGAACGGTTGCTGGAATTAGGTATATCTAATTTAATGAAGAGAAGGACTAGGGGAGACATGATAGCAGTCTTCCAATATTTCAGGGGTTGCCACAATGAAGAGGGAGTCAAGCTATTCTCCAAAGCACCTGAAGGCAGGACAAGAAGCAACGGATGGAAACTAATCAAGGAGAGAAGCAACCTAGAATTAAGGAGAAACTTCCTGACGGCGAGAACAATTAATCAGTGGAAGGACTTGCCTCCAGAAGCTGTGGGTGCTCCAACACTGGAGGATTTTAAGAAGAGACTGAACAACCATTTGTCTGAAATGGTTTAGAGTTTCCTGCTTGAGCAGGGGGTTGGACTAGAAGACCTCCAAGGTCCCTTCCCACTCGGTTACTCTGTTAACTTAGTAACATGATTGTTAAGTGAATCTGGCTTTCCTATTCACCTTACAATAGGTCATATTTTATCATTATGTAACATCCTGCCCCATTCATACAATACATAGATTTAAGAACTTTGGAAATTATATATGGTGGTGCTTAAATGTTTGAAAGACCCCAGTGATGGAGCACCCACAACTTCTGAAGGCAAGCTAGTTCATTGGTTGATTGCTCTCATGGTAAGGAAATGTCTCCTTGGTTAGTTTCGATCCATTTTTTCCTGTCTTGCCTTTTGGCCAGGTTGGCCCCCTTGTCTTTGTAGGAGCCCCTCAAATATTGGAACACTGCTATCATGTCTCACCATAGTGCTTCTTTTCATTATAGTAGACATACCCAATTCCTGTAACGATTCTTTGTATGTTTTCAGGAGTCATGGTGGTGCAGTGGTTAGAATGCAGTATTGCAGGCTAACTCTGCCGACTGCCAGCAGTTCGATTCTCACCAGGTCAAGATGGACTCAGCCTTCCACTCTCCCGAGGTCGGTAAAATGAGGACCCAGATTGTTGGGGGCAACATGCTGACTCTGTAAACTGCTTAGAGAGGGCTATAAAGCACTGTGAAGTGGTATATAAGACTAAGCACTACTGTCAACTACAACGAATCTGGCTGAAGCCATCTTGCTCGTTCTACGTTGCCACGAGAACGGGAGGGGGGAAGTGGAGGTTTTCTGCTAGTCTAAACAATTTTCTGTCCCATGGGAACCAAGGTCATTTCTACTGGTCGGATTGGGGGGTTGGGTGTACTGTTAGAAAGCCCGCCAATCTATTCTATTGGGACACATAATTGGTTGCATAGCTTTGGGGTGGGAAGTTTAACTTTGTAATAGTGTAACTCTTTGGGGGGGGGGAATTTCAGACTTGGTTTCACTTTTGTTCATGCCGATACTTTGTAACCAATAAACGTGTTCTTTGAGGAAGCCTTTAGCCTCAGAATTCTGATTTATATGTTCTCATCTCCCGGAACCATGACAGCTATCGCTATTGCTATTTTAGCCTCCAGCCCCCTAATCATCCTTGTTGCTCTTCTCTGCACACTTTCCAGAGTCTCAACATTTTTTTATATATATTGTGGTGACCAGAACTGGATGTAGTATTCCATGTGTGGTCCAAATATGTAGCTTTGGATTGTTTTCTCCAGTAAATCAATGGATCAGTATAATGTTTTTTTTACTCATTTGTTTAATTAGTTTCTCCTTATTTAGTTTTAGGATTTGTGTGGAAAACAGATTGTGTTTTAGCTCGTATTTATGCAGAAGTCTTGAAAATTCCAAAGGCTTTACAGCTTCCTCTCTCGGCAGAGAGAAATTAGTTTCCCCTGTCTTGATAAATTGGAAGAGACGTGCAATCTAATATGGTGATATTCACCTCACCATTTAATTTAGTCCACAAATTGTTTAGGTGTCTTCTGAGAAAACAAGGGCAAAATAAATTAGGAGGAGGTTGATAATGTTTATTTCCCAAGCTGTCTCTAAAACATTAGAATGCATCATGAAAGATATCAAGTGTATGAAAAAAAGATTGGAAAAGATTTGACCCAGACGGATGAAGAGCAATGACCTCAAATAAATTTATAGTGTTTCCCAATATACTCCTTTCTCTCAAACAAAAAGAGCCGTTGCAAGTATTCATAAAATTTTCAGTAGAATCCATACAAACAAAACAAAGCAGAAGATTACATTTGTTGTGGAGTTTTATTTTGTATGCTTCGTTTTAATTAGAATTGGCTCAAGTTCAGTACTCAGCTAAGAGACCATAAGGTAAAGTTATAAATAAGTACCATGTCAATAATACAAGACGTTCTTCAGAAGTATAGAAGTAACTGAATGACACTCAACTTTCCGTTCCCCATAGTGACTCACCCGGTAAGGCAGCGAAATTGATTTCAGAGTCTAATCTGAAAATATCTCTATATTTCTCCCTTTGTTGTTGTTAGTTGCGAAGTCATGTCCGACCCATCGCGACCCCATGGACAACGTTCCTCCAGGCCTTCCTGTCCTCTACCATCTTCTGGAGTCCATTTAAGCTCACGCCTACTGCTTCAGTGACTCCATCCAGCCACCTCATTCTCTGTCGTCCCCTTCTTCTATTGTCCTCTATCTTTCCCAGCATTAGGCTCTTCTCTAGTGAGTCCTTCCTTCTCATTAGGTGGCCAAAGTACTTGAGTTTCAACTTCAGGATCTGGCCTTCTAAAGAGCAGTCGGGGTTGATCTCCTCTAGGACTGACCCGGTTTGATCGCCTTGCAGTCCAGGGGACTCGCAGGAGTCTTCTCCAGCACCGTAGTTCAAAGGCCTCAATTCTTTGGCGCTCAGCCTTTCTTATGGTCCAACTTTCACAGCCATACATTGCAACTGGGAAAACCATGGCCTTGACTATACGCACTTTTGTTGGCAGGGTGATGTCTCTGCTTTTTAGTATGCTGTCTAGATTTGCCATAGCTTTCCTCCCCAGGAGCAAGCGTCTTTTAATATTTCTCCCTTACGGTACTTAGAAATGTTGAATGAAACAGCTGGACTCCATGCCTAGCAGTTCCTCCAAACGTATGTAGGACCGCAACTTCAGAAAAAAAATTAAGGTATCGTATTTCCCTTCATAATTTTAAGAATATGTATTCTATTTTTGCCATCTCCCCTCAACTCCGACACTCTCCTTTGCATCCTACATGACTCAGTACCACTTTAAGCAAAAATTTATATTTCGTGAAAAAGAAATCCTTGTGAATCCTTGCCTCCATATTTGAAAAAAAAAGCACCATGAATTAAAACCGAAATTTTAAAACATTTAAATAACCAAATTCAAAAGACAGGTCTAACTTATTAAGTTCCATATGGTATCACAACCCTTCATTGCCTGTCATTTCTGTATGCAAGAACATTTATATATTTATCACTCACTGGGTAGCTCATGAGGTAAAACAATATATGTAATTTATCAATAATGAATACAATGAGAAGTTAAGACAGGCCCGTTATCTCTTCCAGATTAGTTTTTTTTTATCACTCTTTGTCAACAGAAAACCAAAAGCTATTAGTTGTAATTTTTTATGGGTGTGTTTCCTCCTCCTCCTGGAATTTATCCATGAGGAGAGAGAGCCTGGGAGTGGAGTCAAAAGAGAACTCAGCCTAGAATCATTACATGTCCACAAACTCTCCAAGTCCAGACCGTTCTTGAATTCTGTTAACTCTTATCTAGCAGCAATTTAATGCTGATCCTTAAATGATTCTTGTTTATAGACGTGACCAATAAATCTTCTTAACTGGAACGGAAGGTGTGCTCCTGAATCTTAACCCTCACAATTTCAGAGGAACTCATCAAATGGCAGATTTTCTTAATTTACATCCAAGAATGGCTAAACTCTCCATTAAATCACTGTCACTGGATTTGCCCTAAAAGCCAAGTTTGCAAGCAGTCAGCAAAGTCATTGAGTGGCATTTGCTAGGAAAACAGATAGGGAATAATAATAATAATAATAATAATAATAATAATAATAATAATAATAATAATAATAATAATAATAATAATAATAATAATAATAATAATAATAATAATAATAATAATAATAATAATAATAATAAAAATAAATAATAATAATAATAATAATAGTAATAATAGTAGTAATAGTAGTAATAGTAGTAATAGTAGTAATAATAATAATAATAATAATAATAATAATAATAATAATAATAATAATAATAATAATAATAATAATAATAATAATAATAATAGTTGGAAGGGACCTTGGAAGTCATCTAGTCCAACCCCCTGCTCAGGCAGGAAACCCTATACCATTTTGGACAAATGGCTGTCCAGTCTCTTCTTAAAAACTTCCAGTGTTGGAGCATTCACAGCTTCTGGAGGCAGGTTGTTCCATTGGTTAATTGTTCTAACTATCAGGAAGTTTCTCCTTAGTTCTAGGTTGCTTCTCTCCTTGATTGGTTTCCATCCGTTGCTTCTTGTCCTGCCTTCAGGTGCTTTGGAGAACAGCTTGACTCCCTCTTCTTTGTGGCAGCCCCTGAGATATTGGAAGACTGCTATCATGTCCCCCCTCGTCCTTCTCTTCATTAAACTAGACATACCCAATTCCAGCAACCGTTCCTTATATGTTTTAGCCTCCAGTCCCCTGATCATCTTTGTCGCTCTTCTCTGTACTCTTTCTAGAGTCTCAATGTCTTTTTTTACATCGTGGTGATAATTCCACACACACTTCCAATGCACCCACTTCATGTTAGATTTTGTGGGAACTCTCTGGAAGACTTGCATATTGCAAGAGGGAACGTTATTTTTCAAGTTCACTTTCCAATACATAAAGCCCAGGATTTATTCTTTGGGTCACACAAGACTGACTCTCAGCGCTGCATATTTCGTTTCAATTTTTCCAGAAACTGCATAAGCTGACGGACCGACACAAATTCTCCAAGGGGTGTGTAGGAAGCCATGAATATAAACAAAACAACACCGTTCCTCGCTCTTTTGTAATTGCAAAATGTAAAGTCGGCCTATTTGACTCTTTGAGAGCTTTTCCCCCAGGTGCTTCTACGTCGCCATGCTGATATAAAGGGCAGGCTTTTATTGCTTCAGTAATGACAGGGCAATGCTAACAATGAGTGATTAATTAGTTCTCCTGGGTAGTAGTTGGATAGTGACTTATCACTGGACAAATGTCCTCAGTGGATTCAGCCAACGTTATGGAAGTTTGGTTAATGTGAGATATAGGTTTGCCCAATCATGTATGTTTAATCTCACAGGTCTCTGGGGTATAGCTAAAAAAGAATGGACAATGATTATCTCTGTGTTCCACGAATGATGGATAGGTACAAAAGTTAGAATGGTTCATATGAATATGAAATTCACAGCCAGGGGTAGTAACACTTTATACTGCACTGGTGAGGCCACATTTGGAATACGGTGTCCAGATCTGGTCCCCACGATGCAAACAAGACGCCGAAGCCCTAGAGCAGGGGTGTCAAACTGGCGGCCGACGGGCAAGTTGCCCGGCTCCTCAAAGGCAAAAAAAAAAATGTCACGATGCGTCACGTGACGCAACATAGTTTGACACCCGTGCCCTAGAGCAGGGCTTTTCAACCTGTGGTATGCGTACCACTTGTGGTACATTAACAACTGGCAGGTGGTACGCAGCCCTGCCTAGCCAAGTGTAGTGGGGGAGGGAAAGAGCCAGCACAGGCAAGGACTTACAGTGAGAGAGTCCTCTGGAGCTGCAGATTTTACTTATGAATGGAGCCATTTGGGGAGGCTGCCTTAGCCCGCAGCCAGTACTTACATTTTTTTTTCTTCCTTAAGTGCCGGCTGGGCTCCTTACTTTCCTTTCTAGCCAGTAGCTAATTCTTAAAGGGGAAGTGCCTTTTTAAGCTAGTTCACTCAGCAGTTTGTCTTTTCTGTCTCTGGAGGCCTTTCTTTGTTTGATCAATATATGGAAGAGGGAAAATATGGGGGGGGTTCAAATTCTTCCTTCAGAAGAAGATGGGAATGAGAAAAAGGGAGGCAGGGAAGGGAGGGAGGGAAGGAAGTCCCGCCTTAGCACTTGGCCACCAGCAGCTCTGCCATTGACTTTGCTTGTCAAAAGGTTGCAGAAGGGGATCATATGACCCTGGGACACTGTGACCATCATAAATATGAATCAGTTGCCAAGCATCCAAATATAAATCACATGACCCTGTTGCTGCAATGGTCATAAGTGTGAAAAATGGTCATAAGTCATTTCAGTGCAATTGCAACTTTGAACAGGTTTTTTTTTTGTCACCAAGTTTTTGACACCTTGCTAGGTGGTACTCGAATATTGCCATATCCTAAAAGTGGTACAGTCGGTAAAAAGGTTGAAAAGCCCTGCCCTAGAGTGCAGAGAAGAGCCACAAAGATCATCAGGGGTCTGAAGGCTAAACGGCACAACGAATGATTGAGGGAACTAGTGATGGCTAGTCTAACAAAGAGAAGGACTGAGGGTGACATGATAGCACCTCCTCTAATATTCGAAACATGATGAAAGCACTTCTAAAGCATATGTTGAACAGCTAAAGCAGGGGTCTTCAAACTTAGCCCTTTTATGACTGGTGGACTTCAACTCCCAGAATTCCTCAGGCAGCGTGCCTGGCTGAGGAATTCTGGGAGTTGAAGTCCACCAGTCATAAAAGGGCCAAGTTTGAAGACCGCTGAGCTAAAGGAACCAGATCTGTTATGGTTAAGGAAGAGAAGACCGAGGGTAGACATGATAGCCATCTTCCAATATTGGAAGGGCTGCCACAGGAAAGAAGGAGTCCAACTTATTCTCCAAAGCACCTTAGGGCAGGACAAAAAGCTATGGGTGGAGATCCAACGTGGGGTTGTCGGTGCTCCATCGCTGGAGGTTTTCAAGAAAAGATTGGACAACCATTTGTTTGGGATGGTATGAGGATTCCTACCTTGGTTGGATTAGAAGGCTAAAAGAGTCTAAGATGGAAGGTAGCAGATAGAGGCTGACAAGAGTTATTGGAAGAACAATAAGAAAGTACCATTTTTGAACTGCGGGCCTTAATGTTTTTTATAGATTGGAACCAGCTAGAAATAGACTTTTCCATTCAGGAGGGTTTATCCAATGGGTAATATCAGTGCGTTATAATCCCAAGAGAAAGTGCTAACTAATGTTATCTATTGACTTGCACAAACTTTGTTTTTTCAGCTGATAATAACAACCCAACTCATTTGGACACATTCAAACATAGACAAATATCCTTTCTTATCTCTTTCTTTGAATATCTCTGATCAAACAGGTGATAACTTCTGCCTTTGCAAAACAAATATACATGCAACACATCAGGTTTAGAAACCTGATATCAATAAACTTTCTTTTTGTTATTGTCATTTTTAATCAACTAAAGAAATGCCGTGCTTCGCTAGGATATTTCTGATTCCCAAGTTTAAAAGGCCAAATCTAAGTTATTATGTAAACTGTAAGTCTTTGATGAAAAGTTGGGATTTTAATACATCTAATTGAGGAATGATTTTATCTGGATTTTGGAGGGAAAGATAGGCTGGCTTTGGAGATGAGACTTATTGTATTCAATCAATCAGCAATGGATAAGAGATGGTATAAAGAAACAAACTTGGATATTTCACCTGGAATCAATTATGGTTAATATTTGGGATGATTGGAGTTTGAAACCGTAGTAAATTTTCTATGAGTTGATTACAATAGTTTGTTAACAGAGGGTTTTGGAATTTCAACCGTGTCTCTTTCTTATTACTGTTCACAATTTTTATGACTTTTATATTTTTACATAATATGTTCATTATTACTGTTTTTTTCCTGTTAACCATTTTGTTATTAATATAGTCAATAGATGACAGGCTAACAATTTGTAAGTAGATTTAGTAGCTTAACAGTTCGAAATTCTTTTGGCCTGTTTCTCAAGGGGTGAGAAACCAACATGGCTGTATTATACTAATCAACATTCAACTAGGGAGGTGTCAAGAATAAAACTTTGGCAGCTACATGTCTCTTTGTTTCAACTTGCCATTAGAGTAAGGGGGGAGGTGTTGCTTTAGAATGGATTATTTGGAGAAACGAAACCTCTTCAATTCCACTGAAGACTGTGAAAGTCTGAAACCTTTCCAAGGATACTGCAACAGGTGCGGAGAGGAAGCAGACGGTTCCCATAACGAAGTGAAATTGTTTACATGGGCTATGTGAGAGGTTGGGGGTTTGGCTGGATAAATTATTGTTTAATTCTATGAACTGGTGTCTGGGAACCTCAGAGTTAGTTTTGCTTTGACATTACCATGCCGTGAATTCAATAAACAGTACGAGTTTCGAAAACGGAATGAACCTGGAGTTTTATTTTGATTCTCGAGCTGGATGTTGACAGGAGGATTGTAGGAGTCTATGTGTTATTTTTTTAAGACACATTTTTCTTAATGTCTTTTTTTTTTGTTTTTTTAAAAAATATTTTGGCCTATTGTACTTTAATCTTTTTTGAATAAACTAAACACTTTCGTGGGAAAAAGACAGAACGATGAGTCCTTAGCAAACATGAGCTGAGTAATTTACAGCATTGGATTGGATTGACCCTGGATGACTCTAAAAGACACCACACACAAAACAAAGTGCAATTATCTATAAAAGTATATTAGGCTACTTTTAAACAGAGTTTTTAAAAGATCCTGTTTAACAAGAGGAACACAAGTCTTTTAAGAAACCAATTATCCATGAAGAAGATAATGTTAATAGCGTTCTTCCCTGTGTGTAAGCATAATCATAATAAGGAAAGATCATATTAAAAATGCAAAGGGACATTGTCACCCTCCATGGATATATTTTTATTCCGTTTAGATACAGACACACTGCATTTTGTAATGGAATGAGAGAAATACAATAGCCAAAAGTAATTATTGCTTGGTTTCCCCAGTGTGTCTGTATGTTGGGTTCCCCCCCCCCTTTTTCAGGAAATTCCTCCCTATTTCCATGTTGGATCTGTCTTTACTGAGCTTCCATCCATTGCTTCTTGTCCTGCCTTCAGGTGCTATGGAGAATAAATTGAGACTCTGTCTATGGACATTCTCAGTCATCCAGGTCATCAAATCATCAAATCCCAAAAAAGACCCAGCACGAGCTCCTCCATAACGGAAGAGGACAATAAATGAAGCAATGTTGTCGTTCCGTACGTTACAGGAATACCTGAAAAGCGCAGGAGGATTTTCAACCAACACAACATACATGTACACTTTAAACCCAAGAATACTCTAAGGCAGAAGCTTGTCCACCCCAAGGATAAAACACCCAGACACAAACTGAGCAACGTGGTATATGCAATACAATGCAGTGAGCCATGTGCAGATCTGGACACTGGGGAAACAAAACAACCACTTCATAAACGCAGGGCACAACATAGGAGAAACAAACCCATCGGGAGAAGATTCAGCAGTCCATCTACATTTAAAAGACAAAGATCACCCTTTTGAAGACAGGAAAGTCCATATTTTGGACAGAGAGGACCGCTGGTTTGAAAGAGGGGTCAAAGAGGCCATCTAGGTCAAAATTGAACAGCCCCCCTCTCAACAGAGGGGGAGGGATATGACATCCTCTATCTCCAGTCTACAACACGGTCCTTTCAACAGTTCCAAGAAGGCTCCACACCCATTTGCATCACTCAGGTGACCCTGAGGACCACAGACAAACCTCCAGGTGGCCTCAACGCCTCTCTAAAAGGATGCAAATGACCAGCTGTCTGCGAGCAGTGTAAATCCTTTCATTCTCCACTATTCAGTCAGAGCTGAAGAAGCTTCTGGGATGAGAAGCGAAACGTCTTCAAGGAAAAACAAGGAAGTCCAGTTGTGGCTCTTGAAAAAGCACCTTTGGGGCAAATTGAGACCCTCTTCCCTCTGGGACATCCCTTCAAATATTGGAAGATGCTATCCTGTCACCCCTAAGCCTTCTCTTCATCTGGCTAAATAAACTGAGTTCCCCTATCCATCCATTCTACGATTTAGCCTCCCTAATCATCTTGGTTGATCTTCTTTGCATTCTTCCTAGGGCCTCATCATGGTGACCAGAATGGGATGAATGAAGTATAGAAGGGTAATATCACTTACCCCACGAAGCCACCCCTGTGTTGACGCAGCCTAAAACACGCAGGTAGTCCCCGACTTACAACAGTTCATTTAGCGTCCGTAGCACTGACAAAAGGGACCGAGGACCGTTTTTCACACGTACGGCCGTTGCAGCCTCCCCACGGTCACGTGATCCAAATTCAAACGCTTGGCAACTTGGTTCACATTTACGACGGTCGCCGTGTCCCAAGGTCACGTGACCCGCTTCTGCAACCTTCTGACAAGCAAAGTCAATGCCGGAAGCCAGATTCACTTAACAACCGTGTTACTAACTGAACGACTTCAGTGATTGACTTAACAACAGTGGGAAGAAAAATCGTAAAAAGGGGCAAAACTCGCTTTAAAATGTTTCACTTAGCGACATAAACTGTGGGCTTGATTGTGGTCGTAAGCCGAG
The DNA here is from genome assembly GCA_023970755.1 of Azemiops feae. NCBI lineage: Eukaryota > Metazoa > Chordata > Lepidosauria > Squamata > Viperidae > Azemiops > Azemiops feae. Next base: position 69,566 of record JALGBA010001079.1, read on the forward strand.
GACCGCTTATAAATTGAAGTGCGATTTCAAGGAAGACAAAAGAACGAAGGAGAACAAAAACCAGCAGGAAAATTAACGATACAAGAAGAAGTAAAGGATATGGATATCTATCTATCTATCTATCTATCTATCTATCTATCTATCTATCTATCTATCTATCTATCTATCTATCTATCTATCTATCTATCTATCTATCTATCTATCTATCTATCTATCTATCTATCTATCTATCTATCTATCTATCTATAGACATAGATATAGATACATAGATATAGATAGATACATAGATATAGATAGATAGATAGATAGATAGATAGATAGATAGATAGAGATAGAGATAGAGATATTGATATATAGATATAGATAGATAGATATAGACATAGATATAGACATAGACATAGATACATATCCATAAGCATGAATTTTGATGGAGCA
>JALGBA010001079.1:72500-208167 GCA_023970755.1 Azemiops feae
TTACTTCTCAATTTAATCAAACTAGCTTTGCAAAACAATTGGAATACGGGCTTCTCAATCACACAGAGGGGGAGGGTCGGGGGGGGGTAAAAACCGCATGCAGACGTTGAGATTTTTGTGTTTTCATCTCCGCAAGTGTGAGTTTTAGTCTCTGGCCGGTTCAATTCATCCAGAATCCACTGTCACAGTGGATCCCTTGAAAAACGCGGCAAACAGTTAAGCCTCGGCTGAGAAACCCTGGATCAGATCACGGGAAGTGGTGAAAAATAAAAGCTCGGTGTTCTTTTTTTATTTTTTTTTCCCGGGTTGGGTGGGGGGAAGAAAGAATTCAACACACTACTTTTGATAAAAGTGCAGCCCAGGTAAACAGCAGCACTCGGACGTACCATACAGCCTGTACATTCCAGCAATGTCCCGCCGATATTGAGATAGGTCGCTCACACTACGAGACCTCTTAGGAGCAAGGCGCGGGTGAACGAGTTTGGGCCTAGGTAAGGTTGATGAGGCGTTGTCTACTGATATAAAGGAGAAGAAGCCTCATTCTTTGCATAGAGTCTTAGGTCAATACTTAATCCCTGCACCAATTACAGACTGTTAAATCACCCTGTTCCATTGCGTGCATTAACCTAGTCACCGCCAACATATGCATTCTTCATTTTTCCCGCCAAACAGAGCATCGCGTCATCTCGCGCGGGCTGGCAAGACAAGATAAAAGTCCTGCGAGAAAGTCTCTCTCAACTTAAGCTCAAAGTGTGAAGTTAAAAAAAAAAAAATTAAAAGAGTTCCCTGAACGGAGCTCAACTCCTGGTCGATACACGTTCACCCCCAATGTTTGCATCCATGGCTCATTGCCTTCTTATTGTAGGTTCATCGTTCGCTACACTTTGATGGCTTCCCACTTAAATGCCAAGCAGATCTGTGTCTCCTTAGCTTTTTCATCCACTGCTACCATGGTCCATTTACTGTGGAATTAACCCCTTGGAAAAATTCTTCCAGGAGACTCTACGTGTATCTCTAAAGCTGTGGTGGCGCAGTGATTAGAATACAGCATTGCAGGCTAATTCTGCCTACAGCCTGGAGTTCGATCCTGACCAGCTCAAGGTGGATTCAGCCTTCCATCCTTCCCAGGACAATAAAATGACATAGATTGTTGGGGGCAATATGCTGATGTTGTAAACTGCTCAGAAAGCGCTAAGGAGCGGTATATAAACCTAAGTGCTAGTGCGGTTGCTATTATCTGTGCAGCTCTTTTCAGATAACCAATCCCAGGTAAATGGGCGTGCCTTTTACCAAAGTGTCATGTGGTTGCTAAGATCTGTATAGATCAAACATTTGATCAGAATTAGGACAAGGGGTAGAAGAAGGAAAAAAAAAACACCCTTTTTTCTTAGGTCCTCCAAAATAGAGGTCCCCAACCTTTTCGGCACCAGGGACCGGTTACGTGGAGAGAGGTTTTTCCACGGACTGGAGGGGGGTTGGTTTTGTGTGCTGCCTGCATCCTGCAGATGCGGCTTTGTTTGTTTGTGCGGCCCAGTTGCTGGCATGCCGCGGCCCGGTACTGGTCCACAGACCGGGGGTTGGGGACCCCTGCTCTAAAAGAAATAAATAAATAAACATCTTTAAGGCTGCTCTTGGTCCTCAAATCAGGGTCCCTCTTGTGGACGACTGGAGTTTGGAAAGAATGAATGAACCCCCTTTTTCATGTGTCAGTCTTGGTCCTTCTTTATCTCATCCTCCATGGTTGCAAATAAAGGAAAAGAGAACGTACACAATTTAGTATCAGTTGTGTACGAAGGATAACAGGACCCAAAGAACCAACTGAGTTCATCCAAGATCCCTGGTGGCGCAGTGGTTAGAATGCAGTATTGCAGGCTAATTCTGCCCACTGCCAGCAGTTCGATTCTTACCGGCTCAAGGTTGACTCAGCCTTCTATCCTTCTGAGGTCAGTAAAATGAGGACCCAGACTGTTGGGGGGCCATATGCTGACTCTGTAAACCGCTTAGAAAGGGCTGCAAAGCACTATGAAGCGGCATATAAGTGCTATTGCTATTGCTATCTACCCATTGGAAGTCACTCTCTCCCACTTATTTGCTAAAAAAGACAGTGAACCACGTTCACTACATTTTGTGATTTTTGCTTCCTAAGATGGCCTGTGCTCCCCCTGGAACTCAACTGTCCTTCTCTAGTTGCATCCGGATGACCCTATTACTATTATTTCGAGTTAGATCTTTCTGCTTCTGCCTAGAAAACCAAATCTTACAGCCAGTTATAGCTTTGTTTTTAAATAGGCTGGAGAAGAATTTTTCCCCACGTTGAGTTAGAACGGCTTACCATGGAGACATTTAAGAAAACTATTTAAACCTGTACTTTTACTCCATTCCTACTGGTTTTGGAATTTTAGGAACTGTGTTCGTTAGCCAAAAATGTTTCAATCTTTTTGGGGAGGGGAAAAAAAAATAGAAGTTTCCTATATTCACATATTCAAAACACCGTTACAGATATCACACAAAACTTCATAGAATTGGTCCCGTCTGGCATGTGTACACTGAGGTGATGGTGTACCTCTGAAACTTTGGGCTGGCATAGCCTTGATTCCAAGTTCTGCGTTGGGCATGGTACGCTGTTGTAACTTCCTTTTGGCTTCCAAAACAGGATTTTCAAATTGGGTCCTCCTATTTATGTGGCTGAAAATATAAAGAAACCCATTGTCAACTGGAGTGATCCTTTTTCAAGAACTGCCTCGTGAAACCTGAATTGACCGGATCTCAAGGAAAAGGCCCTACTTTCTGGGCCAATTAAAGGAGGGGTGATGTCATTGACGCAAAGGCTGAGAAAGATCTGCTCGCGTCTGTCATGTCGTCGTGTCGTGACATCATGACCCAAACGACAGGAATGAGTTTACCTCACAGGGTCGCACCTTTTACGCCTTAACTGTGTGTGAAAAGGAATTACGTGTCAATTACGTGTAAGGAGCTTTGCCTTCAAAGGCAAGAAAAAGAGTTCAGGTATCGGGGGCGAAAAGCCAGGTTCATGTGTGAAGGTTCCATTAAAGTGCTTCATTGCTGAAAGCCTATGTACAGGAACCTACTCAACTAAGGGCTAGCAACTGATGGGAGTTCGATAAGGATCAACAGAATTCAAGGGGGATTGCACTTAGTTCACTGGTGGCTACGTAGGGATTCTAGGCTGATCCCTCTTGTAACTCCACCCCAGGTTTTGCCATTCCTTCTCCTACATATGGAGCATCAACAACCAAGTGTGGAAATGCAAGTCGCAAGATGGAGACCTCAAGTAAACCTTAGAGAAGACTAGAACGGAGTGGCAAAAAAAAAAGACTACAGAGAACTGCTGTTGCTATCCAGTAGGCATCTGGCAGCTTTTAAAGAAGCTGTTGTATACTTAGCTTGTTTAGAAATATGCCAACAACAAATACACACGTACACAAGGTGCCTAGTTGCTTCCCCAAAGTTCTCAAGACTCGCTTAGTCGCCTATCAGTGAGGGAAAGACTTGGTATCAATAACAGATCAGTTCTTTAATTTTTTTTTCTCCAAAAAATGAAAACTAAAATATTGGAAATAACAATTGGGTTGTAATCCCAGGGAATGCTGTTAGTCCTCAATTTACAACAGTTCATTTAGTGACTGTTCAAAGTTACAATGGCAGTGATAAAAGTGACTTGCGACTGTTTTTCACACTTATGACCTTCGTAGTACTCCCCTCCCCATGATCACGTGATCAAAATTCAGATGCTTGGCAAATGACTCATACTTATGACCGTTGCTGTGTCCCAAGGCCTTCTGACAAGCAAAGTCAATAAGGAAGCCAGATTCACTTAATAACCGGGTTACTAACTTATCAACTACGGCGATTCATTAAACAACTGAGGCAAGAAATGTTGTAAAATGGGGGCAAAACTTACTTAACAAACGTTTCGCTTAATAACAGAACTTTGGGGCTCAATGGTGGCCACGCGTTGAGGACTACTAGCATTATATTTTGTTTGCTATCAGGAATGGCTTTTACCTCAATCTTTCCCTTGAAAATATTTCTTATCCAATTTCAAAGAGCAAAACAAATCCATAAATTTAATGCTGAGGCGTTTGCGCTCAGTACAGAATTTTAGGCAACACACAGATTGTGGCTTTGGAAAAATCCAGGTAATATCCACAAACTGCAGACCCCCCCCCCCAAAAAAAGGCAGATTAATAGAAAACCATAACCAAACACAAAATACGTCTTTTCCAAATCTCTCTACCCATTGTCATCGTCTGCTCCCGTGCCTGACATCTGTCTAATATTTCTGAAGATTTTATGCTTTGCTTGTATTCTGAATCTTGAAAAGATTTTTTTTAACCTTCTATTTTTCACCCCTGGTATAGAAATAAAATAGGATTCCGAGAGGGATCTTGGACAGTGGTGGGATTCAGCCAGTTCGCACCGGTTCGGCAGAACCGGTAGCTGGTGTTTTGTTGCCCAGGCCCAGAATGGACTTCCGGAAGTGGCATCCACACAGAGAACCGGTTGTTCACATATTTGAATCCCACCACTGATCTTGGAGTCCTAGTGGACAATCACTTAAATATAAGCCAGCCGTGTGAGGCGGCAGCCAAAAAAAGCCAATGCAATCCTAGGCTGCATTAACAGAGGGATAGAATCAACATCACATCAAGTTCTGGTACGGCTTTACAAAGCCTTGGTAAGACCACACTTGGAATACTGCATCCAGTTCTGTTCAACACAAAATTTGTTAAAAAGTTGTTGAGGCTCTGGAAAGAGTACAGAGAAGAACAACAAAAATGATTAGGGGGATGGAGGCTAAAACATGCAAAGAACGGTTATAGGAATTGGGTATGTCTAGTCCAGGGGTAGGCAACCTTGGCTCTTTTATGACTCATGGACTTCAACTCCCAGAATTCCTGAGCCAGCATTCTGGGAGTTGAAGTCCACGAGTCATAAAAGAGCCAAGGTTGCCTACCCCTGTCTAATGAAAAGAAGGACTAGGGGAGACATGATAGCAGTGTTCCAATATTTGAGAGGCTCCTACCAAGATAGGTGGTGGTGGTGGTGGTGTGTCAAACTATTTTTCAAAGCACCTGAAGACAGAACAAGAAACGATGGATGGAAACTAACCAAGAAGAGAAGCAACCTAGAACGAAGGAGAAATTTCCTAATGGTGAGAGCAATCAACCAATGCAATAGCTTGTCTCCAGAAGTTGTCTATGCTCCAACACTCCATAAGAAAACATTTAGCAGCCATTTGTTTGGAATAGTATGGGGCCTCCTCGAGCAGGGGGTTGGACTAGAAGACCTCCACGTTCCCTTCCAACTCTATTATTCTATGTCTCAAAGGTGCTCTTTTTAGAGAGGCAACTGCGCTTTCTTGTTTTTTTCCTTTGAAGACGTTTCGCTTCTCGTCCAAGAAGCTTCTTCAGCTCTGCTGAAGAAGTGAGTTTTGCCCCATTGAACGAGCTGAAGAAGCTTCTTGGAGGAGAAGCGAAACGTCTTCAAAGAAAAACAGGAAAGTCCAGTTTGAGTCCACCTTTGAGACAACCATGACCTGGATGACTGAGAATCTCTGTAGACATCTATTATCCTATCTTCTATGATTAATCCTTTGGATTACAACCTAATACTAGCCTATTCCTTACACTGAAGCATTTCTTCCTTTTTTTTTGTACAGACAAAGCATCTGCATCAATGAATCGAAATCTTTCCATCCGTGCACATTACTTTCCTGTTGGCTGTCCCATAGTGCTTTCCATCTGCCTTCCTTGCATCAATGAGTTACAGCTACTATCTGCTCAGAACGTCCCTTGCTGTATCCCATTTGTTCTCTGTGGCCCACCACATGAATTATATGGGCTAATCCTTTATAGAAAGTTATATTTTGGATGGGTGATTTACTGCATTGAGCGCATCCCTTCGATCTATTCCACTCGGGTGATCAATGGTCAATAAGAAAGGCAGAGATGGGGGATACAGGTGACCTCTCAAGAACAAAAATCAGAACCAGCTTTATGAAAGAGAAATTAATAGGCACTAGAACAGTGGTGGCGAACCTATGGCACGCGTGCCAGAGGTGGCACTCAGAGCCCTCTCTGTGGGCACGTGCGCCGTTGCCCCAGCCCCGCCTCCCCACACGGCTCCCTCCTTACCAGCAGCCCCCCCGGAGAGTCGCCCCTGAGTGTGGTCCACGCAGAGCAGTGCAGTCAAGGACATGGCAGCCAGGCAGCGGGAACAAAACTCCATCCTCGCGCCCTGTCACACACAGATGATGCTGCGGCGCGCGGGCCGAGGGCGTGGCTGCCATGGCACTGCTGGGCTGCCTGGGTGATCTGCTGCGGCGGGCCGTGGAGGCGGTGGGTGGCCCTGTGGGTGGGCAGAGTGTGGAGCGGATGTGGGCGGAGAGCCGGGGGCGGTTTTGGGGCACTCGACCTCTAAAAGGTTTGCCATCACTGCACTAGAATGTGGGTTTCGTGAACAGACAACTAATACTTATTTACAGGTAGCGCTCAACACATCTTCCAATCGTGCACTACTTCTTTGAGTTGTTCTATTGTCTCAGTATATGGGTAGTCCCCAACTTGCAAACAGTTTGTTTAGCGGCTGTTCAAAGTTACAACGGCACTGAAAATTGACTTAATGACTGTTTTTCACACTTACGACCGTTGCAGCATCCCCAAGGTCACATCATCAAACTTCAGACGCTTGGCGACTGACTCATATTTATGACGGTCGCCGCGTCTCGGGGTCACGTGATCCCCTTTTGCGACCTTCTGATGAGCAAAGTCAACCAGGAAGCCAGATTAACTCAGCGACCGTGTGACTAACTTAAACAGTGGCAGTGATTCACTTAACAACTGTGGCAAGAAAGGTCATAAAAAGGAGTGGGGAAAAAATCATTTAACAAACATCTCGCTTTGTTTCTGTCGAGATTCTCGTCTCCTTCCATCTCTCCACCATCAAAACCGATGAAGCTTCTGGGAGGAGAAGCGAAACATTTTCTTCTTCTTCCTCCAGGAAAAAAACAACAATCCAGTTGCCTTTTGAAAAAAAGCACCTTTGAGACAAGCGTCTCGCTTAGCAACAGAAACTTTCAGCTCAATTGTGGTCGTAAGTCGAGGATTTACTATACTGCACTTGCTGTTGATATGTATTTACTGCTAGAACTGCAAAGGGAAGGCATGCTTTGCTGTCACCTCCAGGATAACGTGTTTAGATATCTGGATTAGATCAGAAGCTGTCTGGGACTTTTGCAATTCCTGCAGCAAAATGAACTCCCGCCAATCCTGGCAGGACGACATGTCATAAATGGAACAAGGCAAATATTATAAACATGCTGTCAACAGACGTCCCCTTGCGTCCTTTTTAAGCTTTTGTCCACGCTGCTTAACGTCGGATGTTCTTGCTTTGACAACATATGGAGATGCAGCCTTTTTGTTTCTTATGCTTTACTCTTAGAATTAGATGATACTGGGGCAGGGGGAGGAATGGGATGGGAGTTAGTTAGACATAACAACATTGTAACAGTGTGTGAATTCGGGGCTTTTGTAATAAAGAGCTGATAAGGCATGGCGGGGTGAAGAACTGGGCGGAAAGCCAGCATTTCAAACTAATTGGAGAATGTGATTTATGACTGTTAGTTGTAGGAGGGAATTGTGCTTTGATACTATGTGCTGAGGGGAGGGAAAGTCAGATTTTGGCGTGGACTATGTAAGTGCCGGTGTGTTGCTGCTCGAATAAAGATCTTTAAGGTAAACAATGCCTCGAAGTTCTTTGAAGAGTTTCATATGTCGGAACCATGACAGCTTTATTTTGTGACTACAAAGATTGGGAAAAACATTGTTTGTTTGGAAAGGAGACGGAATCGTTAGTTTTCATTATAGCTGCCGAGTGCAACATGCTTAAGATGGCATTAGTTATTATCGTTATGATTGCCCGCACAGTCTGCCAGATGTTCCGAGGGGAACATTTTTATCCACCTATCCTATTGAGTCCTTCCCAAGGTCCTGGGAGAGGCAGGTGTTGTTGTCTGATGGCGTTAAAGGTCTCGTTGCAGGATTTCAGCTGTTCCAAGTCAAGCTGCCTTTTGCAATTCCACTGATAGTGACTTTGTCAATGCTTTTGTTGTTAATTTGGTGCATCGCATAGTCAGGCATATGTTGAGACTGGGTTATTCATGACTTTCTTTTCTCCCAGAGAATAATTAAAAAAATTGCCCAAGAGGAGGAAAGGAAGCTTACTGATTAAAAACATCTAAACAGATCCACATCATCTTCATTCAAAGTGATCAGGTAGCAGCTGACAAGAATGAATTCTGCACTTGTGTATTTAATTTATAGGCTACCCATCTCCCTCATAAGGCGACTCTGGACTTTAAAAAAAAAAATCAGACTTAAAAAAAAATGCCCCTGGCATAGGTCATCCTGATGGATATATATGTGGGTATATGCATAATTTTGTATTTATTTATTTATTTATTTTTGTCATATTTATGTAGAGTATATCAGAGGTGGTCACCCTATGAGAACTGTATGCAATGAAATTTCATTTTAATGTATGCCGATTAGTCTACATTCAAAGTGACAATAAAGTTATTATTCTATTCTATTCTATTCTATTCTATTCTATTCTATTCTATTCTATTCTATTCTATTCTATTCTATTCTATTCTATTCTATTCTATTCTATTCCATTCTATTCCATTCCAGTCCAGTCCAGTCCATTCCAGTCCATTCCATATTTTTTATTCTATTCTATTTTCTGTTCTGTTCCGTTCCATTCCATTCCATATTTTCTATTCTATTCTATTCTATTCTATTCTATTCTATTCTATTCTATTCTATTCTATTCTATTCTATTCTATTCTATTCTATTCCATTCTATTCCATTCCATTCTTCCGTTCTGTTCCTAATCTCTACTCTATTCTATTCTATTCTATTCTATTCTATTCTATTCTATTCTATTCTATTCTATTCTATTCTATTCTATTCTATTCTATTCTATTCTATTCCATTCCATTCTATTCCATTCCATTCCATTCCATTCTTCTGTTCTGTTCCTAATCTCTATTCTATTCTATTCTGTTCTGTTCTGTTCTGTTCTGTTCTGTTCTGTTCTGTTCTGTTCTGTTCTGTTCTGTTCCGTTCCGTTCCATTCCATTCCATTCCATTCCGTATTGTCTGCAAGGAATTTTTTTTTTTTTTATCAACAGAAAAAAGAATAAATATATGTGATCATCATCTGGAATTCTAGAGGGTATTCATCTACCCCTTTGATTTCATTGCCCCTTTTGTAACATCAGAAAATCTCTGGATAACTTGAGCTGTCCATTTTCCTTCCCAAACGACCTGTTTTTAATCCAACTGTACGATAAAAGTGACCACGTCATGCTTTTCTTGAGACTAACGATGACTTCTTAAATGTACGTAGTGGGATTGTAAAGTAGGCTTAATTCCGCGAAAGAGGTTATCTTAACCCAGAGTTGCATTAGCAACTCTCGCCCCCTTTGCTCCTTTTCACTTATTTCATTTTCGCGAATTTTTCTTCTGCTCCACTAATGGCCTAAATCATGCTGCCAATGACACTTAAATTACTTTTTTTTGTTTTGAGGGGGGGGGGAAGGGAGCAAAATGTGAGCATTTTCAAGATTTGCACTGGAAAAAAAAAAGCATTATTTTGCAAAGGTGTTTTCAAATCTGCAGCGTTCGTTTAAAAGATTGAAGACTGTGTTAAATTTCCATGTAGGACTTGGCAAGTCCAAACTTGGTAAGACTTGTGGACTTCCATTCCCAGCATGGCTGGTTTGAGGAGTTCTGGAAGTTGAAGCCCACAAGTCTTAAAGTTGCCAAGTCTGGAGACCGCTGATTTGGATACGAGTGCTTTTCTGTCTACGATTTGGGGAAAAACATGGGGACAGATTTATTAGGAGATCCGACTTCTAGTAACTTCTTACAACAGGTGCAAAAATCTCCTCAGGGTTCTCTTGCCTTTTAGTAGACATGTTTCCACAAGAATTAAAAAAAAAAACAACTAACAAAATTACAAAAGAAACACAAGAATGTGTGCAGAAAAAAATAATAATGAAATGAGACCAAACACTTAGCACAATAACAGTCTTTTAAATTCACTTCAGAATGATAAACAGCCCATTCGTATAACACATATCTGTACAGAAATAAGGTAATCATCTGAAACTCAACTCCCAAGGATCTCAAAAACACCCCCATGCTGGCTTCTTAGGAAAAATACATAAGCGGTCTACCGCTGCCTTTTTCTAGGATGGGTATTTCTCCAATTGGATGCTGCTACAACTGTTCTAGTCCTCATGCATTAGACCAAGGTTCAACAATTTGTCCAACTTTACTGTTGGCGATTTGTGGACTTCGACTCCCAGAATTTATCCACGGAGATTCTCAGTCATCCAGGTCATGGTTGTCCCAAAGGTGCTTTTTTATTTTTCCTTGAAGACGTTGCACTTCTCATGTAAGGAGTTTTCTTCAGTTCAGAACTTGGATGAGAAGCACAACGTCTTCCAGGAAAAACAAAGTCCAGTTGCCTTTGGAAAAAACACCTTTGGAACTCCCCTGGCTGGCTGAGGAATTCTGGGAGTTGAAGTCCATAAGTCTTGAAGCTGCCAAGGATGGAGACTTGGCAACTTGAAGACTTCAACTCCAATTCTGAGAGTTGAAGCCCACAGTGGCCACGCTTGGAGACCCCTGAACTAGAAGACAACAGATGCTGATAATCCTTCGTTTAAAGGTCTACGTGGCACAGGATTGGGGTACTGGCAAGAACGCTTGGCCTCCAGTGATATCTGCCCATCCCATGTGCTCTGATAGGGTGGGAAATCTTGGGGGCACTTCCTGGAAGCAACACTACCGATGGGGCTCAGCAAACCTCTTCAACGGAAGTTCCTGTCCTCTGGAACGGTCTTCTTCACTTTCGCTTCAGAAAGGGATGGCTTTTCCCTTGGATTTTGGTTTCCTTCACTGCCTGGAGTCCCAGCGTTTTGAGTTGGGCGACCATATCCCATAAATAAATAAGATGGGATGACAAGAGGACAAAACTAGGCAACATTTTTCAATGGAAAACACTCTTCAAAAGAGTGTCACAGGTAGTCCTTGACTTCCAACCATTTCAGCCCTGAAAACAGTGACTTTGGACCGTTTTTCACACTTGCAGCATCCCCATGGTCACGTCATCAAAGTTTAGATGCTTGGCAACTGGCACTGTATTTATGACCATTACAGTGTCCGGTCATGTGATCACCTTTGGCAGGGGTCCCCAATTCCCGGGCCATTCCCGGGCCATGACCTATTTCAGGGGTCCTCAAACTTGGCCATTTTAAGATTTGTGGACTTCGACTCCCAGAATTCCCCAGCCAGCCATGCTTGTGCACTTCAACTCCCAGAATTCCCTAGCCAGCCATGCTTGTGGACTTCAACTCCCAGAATTCCCCAACCAGCCATGCTTGTGGACTGACTCCCAGAATTCCCCAGCCAGCCATGCTTGTGGACTTCAACTCCCAGGATTCCCTAGCCAGCCATGCTTGTGGACTTCAACTCCCAGGATTCCCCAGCCAGCCATGCTTGTGGACTTCAACTCCCAGAATTCCCCAGCCAGCCATGCTTGTGGACTTCAACTCCCAGAATTCCCAGCCAGCCATGCTTGTGGACTTCAACTCCCAGGATTCCCTAGCAGCCATGCTTGTGGACTTCACTGCCAGGATTCCCCAGCCAGCCATGCTTGTGGACTTCAACTCCCAGAATTCCCAGCAGCCATGCTGTGGACTCAACTCCCAGAATTCCCCATCCAGCCATGCTTGTGGACTTCAAACTCCCAGAATTCCCCAACCAGCCATGCTTGGGACTCAACTCCCAGAATTCCCCAACCAGCCATGCTTGTGGACTTCAACTTCCACAATTCCCTAGCCAGCCATGCTTGTGGACTTCAACTCCCAGAATTCCCTAGCCAGCCATGCTTGTGGACTTCAATTCCCAGGATTCCCCAGCCAGCCATGCTTGTGGACTTCAACACAAGTCTTAAGTGGCCACGTTTGAGGGCCTCTGGCCTATTCGGAAAAGGGCCGCATGAGTGGCGGACCAGCGTGCATGCACACACGCAGAGCTTAAGTTGTGCGAGTGGAGGGCCGGCGTGCATGCACATGGGCATGAAGCTCTGCTTGCACAAGTCGAGCTGCGCAGGCATGTGCGTGCACTGGCCCGCTGCCCGCGCAAACCGAACTGCATGTGTGCGCACATGTGCACCAGCCTGTGGCTCACACAGCCTGACTCCCCTTTCTCCTGCCCCAGCTGGGCCGTCAGGCCGCAAAGGTTGGGGATCGCTGACCTTTGGTGAATTTCTGACAAGCAAAGTCAATTCACTTAAAACCATGTTGCAGCCTCCCCACAGTCACGTGATTGAAATTCAGAGCCTTGGCAACTGACTCAAGATATTTACGACGGTTGCAAAGTCCCGGGGGTCAGGTGTTCAACTTTTGCGACCTTCTGACAAGCAAAGTCAAGGGGGAAGCCAGTTTCACTTAACAACCGTGTTAACAACTGCAGTAATTCACTTAAACAACTGCGGCAAGAAAAGGTTATAAAACGGGGCAAAACAAGACAGTGAACAACTATCTAACTTAGCAACAAAAAATGGGCGCTCTGTTATTGTTGTAAGTCAAGGACTACCTCTATAATTTCCCCCCCCGTTTTTTTCAGTTGGGCCCTCTCTTTTCTGTTACATCTTAAGGTGTCCAGGGACAACAAAACCCACACTGAGCTGCTTTCTTTTCGACCTGAAATACCACAGGGGACCTGAACCACAGTTGATACAAGATGAACAGGCAATTAATAAGGGTTTGAAAAAACTTACTCCACATAATAAGTGCCATAAATGGGATCGTCAATTTTCTCCCAGCCGTAGGGCAATTCTGGAAAAGAAAAGAAAGAGGAAGGCTTGTCAAGACATATAGCAAAGGATGCCATCATTTCTATAACAACAACAATAAAAAGGATAGAGAATTGTTGTCAACAGGAGAGGAACATTAAACCTAAAGCTCAGGAACCAGTGCCAAATTTTGGACATGCACCTCAGAAGGGAAAACGACTTTGCCGTGAAATGTGCAAGAAACTGACTGGTAACTGCCAGGGAAAAATAAATAGGTTTGGTTGTCTCTGCCCCAGACAGAAGTGGTTAATTTGTGAGTCTCTTGTCCGTGGAAATTGGGAAAGCCTTTGTCACTTTAGTAGTATAATAGCCCGTCCATACAATACCGGTCTTCTCAGAAATAAGATTTATCAAATCTTAGACATATAGGTAGTCCTCAACTTACAACAGTTCGCTTAGAGATCGTTCAAAGTTACAACAGCACTGAAAAATGTGACTTATGATTGTTTCTCGCACTTACGACCACTGCAGCATCCCCATGGTCACATGATTAAAATTCAGACGCTTGGCAATTGACTCAAGATATTTATGACAGTCGCAGTGTCCCGGGATCATGTGATCCCCTTTTACGACCTTCTGACAAGCAATGGGGAAGCCAGATTCTCTTCACAGTTGTGTTACTGACTTAACAACTGTGCTGAACTCTTTATAGCTTCTCAGCTTCTCAGCTTCTTCTCTGGATGCCTTATTCACAACAATTCTGAAATCAGCAACAAGATTTATTTATTTTGGCTTCCGGTTCCGGATCACGGCGCAGGCGGTCGGATGAAGAGACTGCTCTCTTCACTGGCCGGTTTCCCTCCGCCGGTAGACCCTCGATAGGGTCGAAAGTCGCCCCGGAGGGGCGACCACCATTGAGGAGGCCCCTCGTCAGATTGTGGAAGGGCGGCAGCTCCTTCCGTGGTCCGAGCCAGCTCCTTAGGGCCGACGGAGAAAAGATCGGCCAGTAAAATGGCCGATCACTTAGCCGCACCAGCCGAAAGCCAGAAGAACAGCTAAGCATCAAGAACCACCATGGAGGATCTGGGTGAGACCTTTCCTTCCCTCCTTTTGCCCTAACTACTTTCCTGTAAAAAGCTTTTGAATTACTTCCCTGCTTTGAGAGAGTGGCGTCTGCTTACTTGGGAAAAAGAGCCCTACAAAAGAAACAAATAGCTAATTATATTGACTATTTGATTTTTGGGATACCTAGGGGTCCTGAAAAAATCCCTATTATAGAACATTCTTATTATTTTACTTATTATGTTGGAGATATTTGCCTTCTATTTTCCTAACGAGGAAAAAACTTATTAATTTGGGGGGGGAAGGATTTTACAGTCTACTGAGGACATCTTGTGGCGAAAAGTGTTACTGCAACTGTTTTTCATTTTGGTGCTTGAAGATGGATTTGACCTTCAAGTGAAAGGAAAAAAGGTAAAGGACCTGAAACAGCTGGGTGGTGAATTTGTTTACTAGTGTGGAGGTGGATATCTGTTGTCTTTAGTAAATATAGCCCCCACTAAAAGATTAAAAGTATTTCACCACTGAAATGGAGGAATCTTACCCACAGCTTGACTATGAGCTTATATTGGAAAAAAATTCTGGAAGCTACAGAATACATGAAATCTTGGAGAAAGATTAAAGATGAATTTTTAGAACCACAAATTGAATTTCAAACTTCAGTGGATCATTCTATAGGCCAAGGAACAACAGAGGAGGCACAGCTTAACTCCAAAGAGGTCTCTACACAACAAGATACACAACTTAAAGAGAATTACGCCACAAGTTAAGAAACAAGAGAAAAGGAACTAATTAACACAGAAGAAGAAACTATACAACCTAAGGTACAATTTATGGAGAACTTTGATGATCAAAGAATGACTTTAACTAAGATATCTGCAGTATCAAAAACAACAGGAATTGACATACAGACATGTTTTACTGAAAACTCCAAAAATGTGGACAATCAACTAGTAACTACAACATGGAATAAAATTGATTACATCATCCAGATGATACTGGAAGAGGAAGAGAACTTTGACCAGACAGAAGTGTCGATAAATACTCCTATGCAAATACTGAGATTCGACGATACAGAAGCTTTATTATGGAAACCGGTTTGGCACAGAAAGAAAGCCAGAATTAGATTTAAAAATGCGATTTAAAATTTTACTTAATGGGTTAAAAAGGCATTAGAGATCTGGACTGATTTAATAATCAATGGAGTATGTGAATTTAGTAAGAAAATGTCTTTCATAATAATGTGTTTGTCTACATGATAATTAAACAATTATCATGTTTAATTTGAATTTTACTTAATGGGTTAAAAAGACTTTTTATGGATATAGATTGAATAATAGAATTTACATTTAAAATAAAGTAGAAATGTATTATTTTTTTTTAGTAATATTTTTATTTTAGGCAGGATAATTATTCTGTAATGGAAGGAGGATAAGAGAGATTTATGATAAGAGAAGAAAGGGTATTAATAAGATTCAGAAATAGAATATATGGGGAAAATATAAGAATGTTACTGTTGGAATAATATACGCATTTTAGATATATCTATTACGTTAGATAAAAAAAAAGGGAAACAAGGGATACCCGAAGTGTTAACAAGATGTTTATTTGAGGCTAACTGGAATATGGGAATTATAAATTGGTAAAGCTTAAAAACAGGACTTGGTTTTTAATAGATGAAATAATATTGATGAATGTTTTGATTGATTGAATTTTATTTAGGATTGTATTAAATTTGAATATGTCATATTATATGTGGGAAACAGAGAGGGAACTTTTAATGAATTAACCTGAGTTATACATGTATGATTTTGTATTTGGATGACCGACTTCCCCACCACCACGTTGTTTCTCAAGCACTTTGATGTAAAAATTAAGAAAAACCAATAAAACTTGTTTTTTTTTTTAAAAAAAAAACAAGGTCTGGTCATAAACATGAGTGCCTCAATTTATGACCATCATGAGTTACAAACAAAATTCCAATTTCAACAATGGTCATAAGCTGAGAACTACCTGTATTCTGGAACTTGGGACTGAAAGAGGAAGTTTACATGAGGATATAGGGCTGTTTATTTTTAAGGGTGCCCCAGTTTTCATCAATAAAACTTGAGAATATGAGCAGTGGTACATGCCACATTAGAAGTAGAAAAAATAATTATGTTTTTAAACTGCATCCACATTGTCAAGAGAACATTACATTAATGGTTATTAATGGATTACCTATTTTAAAAAATGCTGCATTCAAAATAAAAGCATATGAAAAGTAAAAAAAAAAAAGATTTATTTATTTTGTTAAATTTATTTGCCGCCTATCTCACCACTGAGCTACTGTTATTCCTTCCTTCCTTCCCTTCTTTCCCTCCCTCCCTCCCTCCCTCTCCTTCCTTCCTTTTTTCTTTCTTTCTTTCTCTCCTTCCTTCCTTCCCTCCCTCCCCCCCTCCCATCCTCCTTCCTTTCTTTTTCTTCTTTCTTTCTTTCTTTCTTTCTTTCTTTCTTTCTTTCTTTCTTTCTTTCTTTCTTTCTTTCTTTCTTTCTTTCTTTCTTTCTTTTCTCTCTCTCTCTCTCTTTTTCTTTCTCTCCTTCCTTCCTACCTTTCTTTCCTCTATTTAATGACTCCTAGAAGAGTCTCATGTCGAAATAGCAATTTAATATTTCAACTTTCACGTAATAGCTTCACCTGAGTTTTATTGGGCTCCACAACTAAATATTGCATTCCAATTATATTTGATTAAAGGAATATTACTACCGCTTTTAAATTATTATTTTTTTCAAACTGTATTCCAACCTTGGTTAAATAAAATCCAAAAGTATTTGCCCAGCGGGAAATGTTTTCCTAAACTCTTTGCTGCAGCTTCTTCATAAAATATTGAACTGAGTATTTGCATTTTGCACGGTTCAAAATACGTTCTTAACAGTTTACTGCCGAAACTGAAGATTACCAGAATGTTGGTCTGCATACAGAGTTAATTAAATAGAAATCTAGTTACACACCAGGGCTTCTTCCTTCACTGGCATCTTTGCAAAATGAATTTACAAATTACAGTAGGCAGGGGCAGAGAGCAAAAACTGCTAGGGGTGACTACGGGTAACATGATAGCAAAGTTTCAATATCTAAAGGGCTGCCACAAAGAAAAGGGGGGTGTCAACCTGTTCTCCAAAGCACCTGAAGGCAGGACCATCTTATTTGGGTCCACTAGGATGAGAATTTGAAACTCAAGTACTTTGGCCACCTAATGAGAAGGAAGGACTCACTGGAGAAGAGCCTGATGCTGGAAAAGATGGAGGGCAAGAGAAGAAGGGGACGACAGAGAAGGAGGTGGCTGGATGGAGTCACTGAAGCAGCAGGCGTGAGCTTAAATGGACTCCAGAAGATGGTAGAGGACAGGAAGGCCTGGAGGAACGTTGTCCATGGGGTCGCGATGGGTCGGACACGACTTCGCAACTAACAACAACAAGGATGAGAATGTAAACAAAGTCATGGCATGCTAAGATTTACGATAGAATTTTCCACGCTGGTCTCCCTCTGTACCTACTATTAGGAATAATAACTGGGTTCCATATTTTTTTCCACGAGGGTCAAATGTAATTATTTTGAGTGCCGCTCAGAGTCTCTTGGCTGCGTTGAACAGCCTTAGAAATTAAATAATTTCCCATCGCCAGCTTTGGAGACCTCTGCTTTGAAACACGGTAAAAGTAGGGGCAGTATCAGAGGAAACAAATAAAACATATATATATATATATACAAACAGAAACTTTTCCTCTCTGTTTTACTTCCATGATGTCATGTTAAAAAAAAAAAAAATCTTATTTGTCCCTATTGCCTTTAGGCGCAGAGAGAAAACAGGAGATTGCCAAGTCAAATGACAATTTTACTGGAAGAAACACCGTTGAATCAGAATTCTCAATCAATCTGTTCCATCTTCCTACGAGGAGACTGTTTCTGGGGCTACTGATAACATTTGTATCACAACCTCCTTTACGTGACTGAAACTGCAGAAGGACCGCAAAGCCTGAAGAAGCCACGCGCTTACCCCGAAAAACTAAAATAGGTTGCCGTTAAGATAGAAAATAGAACAATAGGATTGGAAGGGACCTTGGAGGTCTTCTAGTCCAACCCCCTGCTCTAGCAGGAGACCCTATATCATTTTGGACAAATGACTAATCATTGAAAAGATGATTTCTGGAGGAAAGCCGTTCCACTGATTAATAGTTAATAATAATAATAATAATAATAAAGTTGGAAGGGACCTTGGAGGTCATCAAGTCCAACCCCCTGCTCAGGCAGGTAATCCTATACCATTTTGGACAAATGGCTGTCCAGTTTCTTCTTAAAAACTTCCAGTGTTGGAGCATTCACAGCTTCTGGAGGCAGGTTGTTCCACTGGTTAATTGTTCTAACTGTCAGGAAGTTTCTCCTTAGTTCTAGGTTGCTTCTCCCCTTGATTAGTTTCCATCCGTTGCTTCTTGTCCTGCCTTCAGGCGCTTTGGAAAATAGCTTGACTCCCTTTTCTCTGTGGCAGCCCCTGAGATATTGGAACACTGCTATCATGTCCCCCCTCGTCCTTCTCTTCATTAAACTAGACATACCCAATTCCATCAACCTTTCCTTATATGTTTTAACCTCCAGTCCCCTGATCATCTTTATTGCTCTTCTCTGCACTCTTTCTAGAGTCTCAACATCTTTTTTACATCGTGGTGACCAAAACTGGATGCAGTATTCCAAGTGTGGCCTTACCAAGGCATTGTAGAGTGGTATTAATACTTCGCGTGATCTTGATTCTATCCCTCTGTTAATGCAGCCCAGCACTGTGTTGGCTTTTTTGGTAGCTGCAGTTCTCACTGTTAGGAAATTTCTCCTTAATTCTTGTTTGGATCTGTCTTTAATGATCCTCCACCTATTACTTCTTGTCCTGCCTCAGGTGCTTTGGAGAATAGGTTAACCTCCTCTTTTCTTGACAGACCCTCAAGTACTGGAAGACTGATACGAAGTCACCCCTAGTTCTTCTCTTCGTTAGACTAGACACACCCAGTTCCCACAACTGTTCATGGAACAGTTTAGCCTCCAGACCCCTGATCATCTTGATTGCTCTTCTTTGCAATCTTTCTTGGGTGACAACATCTGTTTTTTTATTGTGGTGACCAGAATGGGACACATTCTGTATTCCAAGTGTGGTCTCACCAGTGCATTATGTAGCGCTGCTATCGCTTTACACAAAAGATCAACCTTTGTGTAAAACGAACGCCGCCTTCAAATAAAGTAAACCACCCTTAAATATGTTATCTGAGTTTGTGATTCCCCCCCCCCCGATTTCTACGACTAGTGGCATTAAAACCTATAATAGGCTAGGGAGTCACTCAGACAAGTCCTTGAAACATCTTATTTCACAATCCCTTCCAAAGTCCTTCAAGTCAAGCTTGACTCTTGAGGACTTCATGTCTACTTTCATGTTTCATTTTATTTTATTGGATTTGAAGGGTATTCAACTCCCAGTGGCTCTCGGAAGATGACATTTCAAAAACAAAAAACAAAACCCACAATAAAATGAAAGAAAGACATGTCTGTTTAGAAGAAACAACCCAACATGTTATATGGCTTACACTTAACCGTAAATACTAGTATTAGTAGCTATTTGTTAACTGTTTAGACGTAGTTTGTATCTCTCCATAATCATTTTGATTTCCAGCCTAGTTTATAATCATGCTATTCCCTGGAGATTTCCTATCAAAATAAAATCACTTTAGTTTTCTTAGATCAATAAAGGAGAATGATTGATGAACACTGATGATGTTACCTAGTTTGGTAATGAAATGTCTGCAAGGAAGCCATCAAGCTCAGAGAGCACCAAGGACCCCACAGTCCTCCTCCTCCTCCTCCTCCATCATTCCACAAACCCTACTCCCTTCTAGCACTGATGATGTTACCTAGTTTGGTAATGAAACATCTGCAAGGAAGCCGTCAAGCTCAGAGAGCACCAAGGACCTCTCATTACTTAGATCAGTCAAGGGGGCTAGAAGTTGTGACCTAGCAGGGACAGTACGAGTAGTCCTTGACTTACAACATTTCATTTAGTGGCCATTCAAAGTTATTACGACCGTGACAAAAGTGACTTATGATCGTTTTTCACATTTATGACCACTGCAGCATCCCCATGGTCATGTGATCAAAATTCAGATGCTTGGCAACTGATTCCTATTTATATTTCCCTTAAGAGCATACATTTTGGGCTCAATTGTGGACTATCTGTACTAACTTCATAGTCATGAATTTGTGGCTTTCTTGGCAACAGTGGAAGTGGGTTGGGCACACCCCCATCTTCTAGGATTCTTGTTTTAGGAGCTAGTGTAGCCAACGGCCTTGAGGCTTCTGGTGGTGGTTTCCCATCCAGCATTTATGGGGTCCAACCCTATTTAGATGGCCAAAAGCTTGGCTAGGTGTGGCCACTAAGCTCAGCCATCATCAGAAGATTAAAAAACATGCTTGCAATGAAGCATGGACGATGATAAATCTACCCTGTGTAGGATTCCAATCAATCAGAATAGAGCTGGAAGGGACCTTGGAGGTCTTCTAGTCTCAAGCAGGAGATCCTACACTATTTCAGATCGATGTCTGTCCAAACTTCTTAAAAACCTCCAGTGATGGAGCACCCACGACTTCTGAAGGCAACTTCTGTTCCACTGGTTAATTGTCCTCCCTGTTAGGAAGTTTCTCCTTAATTCCAGGTTGCTTCTCTCCTGGGTTAGTTTCCATCCATTGTTTCTTGTCCTGCCTTCTGATGCTTTGGAAAATAAGTTGACCCCTCTCTTCTTTGTGGCAGCCCCTCAAATACTGGAATACTGCTTTCATGTCCCCCGCCTAGTCCTTCTTTTCTCTAGACTAGCCAAACCCAAATCCTGCAATCGTTCTTCATATGTTTTCCCACTGGCTTTTAGGTCTCCCAAACCTTTTCCTCCCTTTAATAAAGCCAACTTTCGTTCAAGAAAAGCCACCCGTGGAGACATTTTCCTGCACAGATTTCTTTTCTTTTGTGATGGCTGTAAAATAGGGCCATCCAGGGCTTTGTTTCAGCTGCACATTATGCAAATTGCTGCCGTCTGACGACAACCATTTCTTTCTCAGCCTCAGCCTCCCGCCGGCTGCATTTATGAAGCTCCTTTCCTGAGTCATTTTAAGTTCAGAAATTCGGTTAAACAACTTCCCGGCGTTCGAACGCCAAAGAAGCAGACCTCCATTGGGTGATTTTGTTCGTCGGATTGGAATTGTTCATGCCGTCTGCCAAGCTTAAGCTTCCTCTTGATGGCTCTAAAAACGCTTTGCTTTCGACAGTGTCATCAGGAAAAGAAAAAAAAGGAAGCCTTTGCAGCAAAGAGGCATCTGGTCTTCGTTTGAAAAGTGATGCCTTCTGTTTGCTTTTGCAACGATTCTTGAACGATTTTGCAAATTAGGGTTGAGTTGGAAGGACCACAACCCCACTCCCCTCTTGTATGACTCTGCAGGTTTTCTTACACCAAGATGCACAGGTAGTCCTTGACTTACAACAGACTGTTCGAACTTACAACAGCACTGAAAGCAGTCCTCAACTGACAACAGTTCGTTTAGTGACCATTCGAAGTTACAACAGCCAGGAAAAAAGGGACTTACCGTTTTTCACACTTACGACCGTTGCAGCCTCCCCAGGATCAGCTGACCAAAATTCAAACACTTGGCAACTGACTCACTTTTATGACCGTTGCAGTGTCCCAAGGTCACGTGAAAAAGCTCTCTCCATGTAACTGGTCCCTGGTGCCCAAAAGGTTGGGGACCTCTGCTCTAATGTACCTTCTATAAGGACCCGCGGACTCATCTCGTAAGACCTCATCTGATAAAATACCTGAGAAACACTGATTTTTTTTCCTACAAACAATTGCTCTTATCGGATCAGTCTGATATACTATCTTGGAAGGTTAGCTAAATTTCGTTATCTTGTCTACAAAATTAGGCAGGTTTGATGGCCCACTGACAATCCACCACAAACTGTAATGTATTAGCTTGTCTTTTTTTAAACACTTTTTTTTTTTTAATGCTTCTTATTTGTACTGCTGGTCCGGGACCGTAATAAAAAAATATATTATTATGACTTCTTCATCATGGAGTTTATATTTTAAGGTATACATGTGTGGTAGAAAAACACGCATAAAACCACTCCAATTTGCCTAGTGCTTTATGTCAAATATTGTACAGAATTCAGTGACACTTTCATTTGAAATGTCCTCGAAAATTGAAACTCTTCTCTACCCATAAAGTGGCATTCTTTTTCTCAATTTAATTTGACTTTTGACAAGCAACTAAGAGGATCAAAGGCCTGGAGACTAAAACATATGAAGAATGGCTGTGGGACTTGGGTCTGGCTAGTCTAAAGAAAAGAAGAAATAGGGGAGACCTGACAACAGTGTTCCAGTATCTGAGGGGCTGCCACAAGGAAGAGGGGGTCAAACTAATCTCCAAAACACCAGAGGGCAGGACGAGAAACAATGGTTAGAAACTGATCAAGGAGAGAAGCAGCCTAGAATTAAGGAGAAACTTCCTAACAATGAGGACAATTAACCAGTGGAACAGAAGTTGCCTCCAGAAATTGTGGGCGCTCCATCACTGGGGATTTTTAAGAAGAGGCTAGACAGTCACTTGTCTGAGATGGTATAGGTCAGGGGTAGGCAACCTTGGCTCTTTTATGACTCGTGGACTTCAACTCCCAGAATTCCTGAGCCAGCCATGCTGAGGAGAAAGGGAGAGATTTCCAAGCTGAGCCATGCTGGTTCAGGAATTCTGGGAGTTGAAGTCCACGAGTCATAAAGCGGCCTAGGCCTAGGCCAGAGGTAGGCAACCTTGGCCCTTTTATGACTCGTGGACTTCAACTCCCAGAATTCCTGAGCCAGCATGGCTCAGCTTGGAAACCTCTCCCTTTCCCCTCAGCATGGCTGGCTGAGGAATTCTGGGAGTTGAAGTCCACGAGTCATAAAAGAGCCAAGGTTGCCTACCCCTGGTATAGGTTCTCCTGCTTGAGCAGGGGGCTGAACTAGAACACCTCCAAGGTCCTTTCCAGCTCTATTCTATTCAAGGATTTATTCTGCTAAATCGTAACCCGATAAACAGAAGCTAATTTTTTCTAAGTTTCTGCCTGAATCACCTCCTTAGACGGAGGCCCATTTGTCATGTAGCTATCATAAGCAGGAAAGAACCGAGGAGTGAGGTGAATACCCTAAAGTGCTTCAATTTAAGTGGCCGAGCTTCACTACATCTTGGCTGAACTAAGAGTTTAGCACCCTCCTGTTCCTCTTTGTTGTCGAGGAAGATCAATAAAGGAAGACCTACTCCTTTTTCAGATAAGCTTGTCTGCATTATTGATCTTCTACTTGAAGGATCCCCGTTAAGCTTCCCAGGAACTACAAAAGAGACTTTCCAAAACATCACAGTAAAGTAACCCTTTTTCAACAATGAATCACAGAGCATGGGGCTGCTGAACAGTTTGGCAAAGAGTGTGTGCCTTAAACTCCAAAGGTTTTCACCATGTAGCAGAGCAGAGGTCAAAAATGAAGACTTCAAAACAGTCGAAGGAAAGGAAATGTGGACATATCAGATTCTCACAGATTGAGAGATAGGGCAACCTTTGCTTTTGGAACAAACTTTCTACTCCTAGGTGATAGATAAAGCGTCAAGCAATAAATGACACTATGAATTTGATTTTCTTTCAGCTTCCAGATTGAGCTCCTTAGAATGGAATGGAATGGAATGGAATGGAATGGAATAGAATAGAATAGAATAGAATAGAATAGAATAGAATAGAATAGAATAGAATAGAATAGAATAGAATAGAATAGAATAGAATAGAATAGAATAGAATAGAATAGAATAGAACAGAATATGGAATGGAATAGAATAGAATACAGGATAGGATAGGATAGGATAGGATAGGATAGGATGGGATGGAATGGAATAGAATAGAATAGAATAGAATAGAATAGAATAGAATAGAATAGAATAGAATAGAATAGAATAGAATAGAATAGAATAGAATAGAATAGAATGGAATGGCATGAAATAGAACAGAACAGAACAGAACAGAATATGGAATG
Organism: Azemiops feae; assembly: GCA_023970755.1. Lineage (NCBI taxonomy): Eukaryota > Metazoa > Chordata > Lepidosauria > Squamata > Viperidae > Azemiops > Azemiops feae. Next base: position 96,562 of record JALGBA010001079.1, read on the forward strand.
GAATAGAATACAGGATAGGATAGGATAGGATAGGATGGAATGGAATAGAATAGAATAGAATAGAATAGAATAGAATAGAATAGAATAGAATAGAATAGAATAGAAGGGAATGGAATGGAATGGAATGGAATGGAATGGAATGGCATGAAATAGAACAGAACAGAACAGAACAGAACACAACTGAATTCTTTATTGGCCAAATGTGATTGGACACACAAGGAATTTGTCTCTGGTACATTAAGCTCTTAGTGTACACACATACAACAACAAAGTGATAGGTCATAGATCATAAATCATAGTTATTTATGTTAAATCATAGTTCATTTAGTTCTAGTAATTGAAAAACTGAATAAAGCCTAAAGGGGAAAAAAAGTGAGCTAAGGAACACCAAGGAGACCCTTGTAGTATCATAATATATAATGTAAGAGATAAATAAATCCAGACATCCAAAATAAATCACATGTGACACGGTGTGTATCTTGTTTCTAATTTTCAGATGCCCCCCAAAATCTCTGAAGAAGGAAATCTTCTTCACTTTCCTTTCTCTAGCACTAGCAGTTATTATAATTCATTTGATTTTATTATTATTATTATGACATTGTACCCAGTTCAACAAGCTTTATGTTTGGGATGAGTAAAAGCAGGACAGGATTCCATTTTCTTAGGATCTGGTCACATTTTAGTGAAATGAACCAAGGATGAGTGATTGGTGTCCCCATCTCAACTTTGATGCCCTTAAGAAATTCTACTTAGGTGTAGGAAGAGTTTCTTTCCAGAAAAGTACCAAGTTTTATCCAAAGCCAAAAAAAAAAAAAAGGTGGGTGGGTGAGCACAAGAGTTAAGATAAAACTGGGATGGGGGGGAAGACGGCACCCCTGCTTCCTTGCACCTGTTTACCCTTTTTTTTCATCTGTTAGCACTGTGGTTTTGGATAACATTTCTTTTTACGGCTTTTTTTTTTTTAATGGTGGTGAGAGAGTGTTAATGGATTATAACCGTGCCGCTAAGTGGTTTGCTCGAACATCAGATGCATGCAAATGGGTTTATGTAAGAGGCTTGTTTTGTTGTTGTTCAAAGTAAAAAAAAACAAAAATACCCAACAACAATGGAGGAACATTGGCAGGACACAAAATGGCTTGGGTGGCTGGTTGGCGGAAAAATGAAAACTTTAATTCAAAGTTCTTAATTTCCGTAGCACAAACACACACATTTCCTTACTTCCTCCAGCAGAAGTTTTGTAGGCCACCTCAAGGCTACTTCTCGGTAGCCTTTTCGTAAGGACAGACTTGTTTGTGGATTTATTTATCAGCGCTTCATAGAACTGTTCCATCTAGCGAGGGAGAAACTGGCAGAGGTTCAGAATAACAGAATAACCAAGTTGGAAGGGACCTTGGAGGTCTTCTAGTAATCTAGTCCAACCCCCTGCTCAAGAAGGAGACCCTATACTATTCCAGACAGGTGGCTGTCCAGTCTCTTCTTAAAAACCTCCAGTGTTGGAGCATTCACAACTTCTGGAGGCAGGGATTAATTGTTCTAACTGTCAGGAAGTTCTTCCTTAGTTCTAGGTTGCTTCTCTCCTTGATGAGTTTCCATCCGTTTCTTGTCCTGCCTTCCGGCGCTTTGGAAAAATAGGTTTGACAAAGTAATTCATACTAGGAAAAAAATACCACAGAGTCATGTAGTTGGAAGGACCTGGAAATGCCATTTAGACTAACTCTCTCTCTCTCAGATATCCAGGAAAACCAATTAAGTCCCCTTTGAGATTTGGCTGTTCTTAAATGCTGCCAGAATCAAAGAACGGACAGACTCCACAGCTAGACATTTTGCTGTTAAGATAACTTTTAGGAAATAGAACAAGATTATATCCAAATAGATAAGATGTGTATCTGGAATATTAGACTCTGTTATGAATTGAGATAAAGGAAACTTTGGTTACCTAAAACCTGGAAATTATAAATGTCCAATGTTAAATTTGAATATTGATGGGAAACTAAAAACTGGGAAAAACTAATAACAGGACATTGATTGAATGTAAAGATTGAATGTAAAAGTAATTAAGATATGTATAAGCTAAAAACTTACTGATAAATGTAATAATGATGTTTTTATTTAGTTGATATAATAAGAACTTTGAAGAGGATTTCTGTACATGCTGGAAATGTAGAAGGTTTCCAGGGACTTATTATCACATGTGGTGGGAATGTTCAAAAGCGAATTTTTTTTTGGCACCAGATAAAAAATTGGCTGGAAGAAATACTACTACAAAAAATTGATTTAAAACCAGAAATCTTCTTATTAGGGATTATTAATGATAAATTAATAATACTTTGGCCACCTAACGAGAAGGAAGGACTCACTGGAGAAGAGCCTAATGCTGGGAAAGATGGAGGGCAAGAGAAGAAGGGGACGACAGAGAAGGAGGTGGCTGGATGGAGTCACTGAAGCAGTAGGCGTGAGCTTCAATGGACTCCAGAAGATGGTAGAGGACAGGAAGGCCTGGAGGAACGTTGTCCACGGGGTCGCGATGGGTCGGACACGACTTCGCAATGAACAACAACAACAATGATAAATTTAGCAAAGCATCTTTCTACTTACTATTGCATATTTTAACTGCAGCAAGATTGGCATATGCCCAAAAATGGAAAAGAAAAGAAGCCCCCACTGAAGAAGAAATAATAAATAAAATTTTGTCCTGCGCTGAAATGGACAGGTTAACTCTAGAGATCAAAAATAAAACTGAAACAGAGTATTATGAAATTTGGAAAAATTTGTACGATTGGTTAGAGATAAGGAGGATCGCTGAGATGATTATTGATTGAATAGTAGATAACGCAAGGATTTCCTATTAGCATCTATATCAAGACACAACGGAAAGATATGTAAATACAGAAGTTTTTTTACAGAAGTTATATGTACAGCTTGTTATACTCTGTCCTGTTATAGAAGGTATTTTAAGTTTCTGTTTTTCTTTCTGTAATAGCAGTGTTATACCCAGGGAGGTTGAATTAGGTCCACTTTTGTTTTTAAATATACATTTAATAAAATTATAAAAAAAAAGAAAAAAGAACTGTATTAGCTTAAATATGAGATAGTAGATATTAAGGGAAAAAGAGAGGAAATATTTGAGGTTGTAGTATGAGATTTGTATTAAAACTTTTTGTATGTTACTGAACTATTGATTAACCCAGCCACCACATTGCTTTTTAAATACCTAAATGTAAAATTAGAAAATTAATAAAAAAATTATTTAAAAAAAGAGAAGCTTTTCCATATATTTAAATTAATTCTAGGTAGCGATAATTTTTACTGGTCATCCTTGACTGACAAGCATTTGTTTACTGGCCATTTGAAGTTATAACGGCAGTGGAAAAGGTGGCGGGACCTTTTTTCACACGTATGATTGTTGCAGCTTCCCTGTGATCACGTGATTAAAATTCGGATGCTTGGCAACTGGCATGTACATATGACGGTTGCATCCCGGGAGTCATGTGATCAACTTTTGGGACCTTTTGACAAGCAAAATCAACTCACCACAGCCAATTGGCCATGGGAACCCCTTGGTGTGGGACAATTCAACAATTTAATTTATATTATTTAAAATCCTTTTAAAAATCACTTTACTTTGGGGTCATTCACATTCCATTTTGTTTTTCCTTTGGTGTCCTTTCTTCAAGGATTCTATTCCACCATTTCTTGGATATTAGTGTAACTCTTCTTCCGCGGCGAATTGTCCCGGGGGGTGGGGGGGATGAGCTGGCCATGGCGAGTTGGTTTCACGTGATCCCCTTTTGCAACTTTCTGAGAAGCAAAGTCAATAAATGGGGAAGCCCGATTCACTTAACAACCGTGTTACTAACTTAACAACTGCAGTGAGTCACTTAACAACCGTGTCAAGAAAAGGTGTAAAATAGGGCAAAACTCACTTGTCTTCTTTAGCAAGGTCACCCTGCTACAAAAAAGATGTTGAGAGTTTGGGAAAAAGTTCAGAGAAGAGCAATCTAAGAGGATCAAAGGCCTGGAGGCTAAAACATATGAAGAACGGCTGTGGGACTTGGGTCTGGCTAGTCTAAAGAAAAGAAGAAATAGGGGAGACCTGACAACAGTGTTCCAGTATCTGAGGGGCTGCCACAAAGAAGAGGGTGTCAAACTATTCTCCAAATCACCAGAGGGCAGGATGAGAAACAACGGATGGAAACTAATCAAGGAGAGAAGCAACTTGGAATTAAATAGAAGCTTCCTAACAGTGAGGACAATCAACCAGTGGAACAGCTTGCCACCAGAAATCGTGGGTGCTCCATCACTGGAGGTTTTTAAGAAGAGACTAGACAGTCACTTGTCTGAAATGGTATAGGTTCTCCTGCTTGAGCAGGGGGGTGGACTAGAAGACCTCCAAGATCCCTTCTATTCTATTCTATTCTATTCTATTCTATTCTATTCTATTCTATTCTATTCTATTCTATTCTATTCTATTCTATTCTATTCTATTCTATTCTATTCTATTCTAAAGCAGTGGAAACTTTGGGCTGAGTGGTGCTCATAAGTCAAGGAATATCTGTATCCCCAAATCTAGATTTTTTTTTTTTTTTTAGCAGCGGAAAATAGTTCTCTGCCCTCTTCCTTTTGGCACCCGATTATGTATGTCAATGCTCCTACTTTGTCTCCCCTGTGAACATGGGGGTAAAAGCTAGCAGGGAAAGAAGACAAAGAATCTCTATCGAGAGAAAGGGAGTACTTTTATGGAAACGTTGCAGTTACTCCTTCTTTTAAAAGCTAGAGAGGATAAGAAAAATGTTGCTGGATTGTACTAAGGCACATATCGCCAAGCGTCCATTTTTCCATTGTGACAAAGTCGAAGTCCACAAGAACAACAGGAAGGAAATGGAGTCAGCTCACTGGAGAAGCTGACAGGGCTGTAATGGTGGATGGATGTGGGAATCGGGCAGATTCGGGACTCCTTCCCGGATAGGGGTCGTGACCGTTCCGCTGGAATTAATTCCCCGTCAGTACGTTCACTTCCCCTTTTATTTTAAAACCCTGTCCTTTGCATGAAACATGCATTGGGATGTAACACAATTTCTTCTTGTAAAGAATTTTTTAAAAAAGAAAGAAAGAAAAAAGAAACACGGAATGACTAGAAAGACTTGGCAATAGATTGAACCTGCAAACAAAAAGAAGGGTGTAGCATCTAAAGCATGAGATTAGGAACTTCACCAAACTACAGGCTGGCAATCTCATGTAGTAGAATAGAGAGTAGACAGTAGACAGTACAGAATGGAGCATAGTAGAGTAGAACAGAGCAGAACAGAACAGAAATTATAAGGCTGGAAGTCCCAAAGGTGCTTTTTCATGAGGCAACTGGGCTTTCTTGTTTTTTGGTGGTTTTTTTTGAAGACGTTTCGCTTCTCATCCTAGAAGCTTCTTCAGCTCTGACTGGATGGTGGGGAACAGAAGGATTTATATTCCTTGCAGACAGCTGGTCATTTGAATTCTTTTAGAGCAGGGGTGTCAAATGCCGGCCCATGGACCGGATGCATCACGCCGAAACTGCGCCCACCCCATTGCCGGCAATGGGGGGAAAAGTCGCGATATGTCGTGACACATCACATGACGTTGCGAGTTTGACATCCCTGTTTTAAAGAGTCGTTGAGGCCACCTGGAGGTTTATCGGTGGTCCTCAGGGTCACCGGAGTGATGCAAATGGGTCTGGAGCCTTCTTGGAACTGCCGAAAGGACCATGTTGTAGACTGGAGATAGATGGTGTCGTATCCCTCCCCCTCTGTTGAGAGGGGGGCTGTTCAGTTTTGACCTAGATGGCCTCTTTGACCCCTCTTTCAAACCATATAAACAAGAAAGTCCAGTTGCCTTGTGAAAAAGCATCTTTGGGACATCTATGCCCTGGATGACTGAGAATCTCTATAGAGAACTATCTTGGGTAGTTAAAAAGTGGACTTTGCTGTCTTTGAAAAGGAACCCTATACTATACCAGACAAATGGTTATCCAATCTCTTCTTGAAAACCTCCAGGGATAACTGTCTGGTTTGGCACTGCAACCAAACAAGACAGACACAGACTTCAACAAATAGTTAGAACTGCAGAAAAAATTGCTACCAGCCTGCCTTCCACTGAGGACCTGTGTACTGCATGAGCAAGAAAGAGGGCTGTGAAAAATAATCTAGAGACCCCTCATATCCTGGACATAAACTATTTCAACTTCTTCCCTCAAGACGATGCTATAGGGCAGGGGTCTTCAAACTTGGCCCTTTTATGACTTGTGGACTTCAACTCCCAGAATTCCTCAGCCAGGCCCGTTGGCTGAGCAATTCTGAGAGTTGAAGCCCACAAGTCATAAAAGGGCCACGTTTGAAGACCCCTGCTATAGGGCATTGCACACCAGAACGACTAGACATAAGGACAGTTTTCCCCCCCCATGCCGTCACTCTGCTTAACAACTAATTCTACAACACTGTCAAAATACTAGTAAAGCTGTATTACTATGATACCCCTCATTTTCCTGTTACCTATCCTTATCTTCTTATGGCTATAACTTGCTGCTTGTATCTTACAATTTATATTGGGGTTGTTTGCTTAGCTAGTACTCTATGACTATCACTAAGTATTGCATCTTATGATTTACGATGAAGTGTTGCATTTCACGATTTGTGATGAGTGTATTTTCATGTCGCATATGATCATGATTACCACTATTACTTGTATGTACACTGAGAGCTTGCACACCGGAGACAAATTCCTTGTGTGTCCAACCACACTTGGCCAATGAAGAATTCTATTCTATTCTATTTAGCAGCCATAACTTGCAGAGTTAAGCCGTTCCACTGATTAATTGTTCTCACTGTCAGGAAATTTCTCCTTAGTTCCAGATTGGCTCTCTCTTTAATCTCTGTCCAATCATTTATTTATTTTGCCACGAACTGTAAGCATGTACGGAAACCAAAAGGTGGGTTCAAATAGGAATAAGAGGCGAATTACATCAAGCAACTGTATGTGTTATTTGGAACCGTGTCTGTGATTTTTTGCCTGGCTTGTGCTGTGTTGTCAAGTGCCTCGGCTGGATCGTTTTAATAATAGCACAAACCTGCATGATTGCACAGCTCTTCGCAAGGACTACTGTGTATTTCTGGGCTTGGAGAAGGAAAATCCAAAGCATTTTTTCCTTCTCTTTCCCTAAAGGGAGGCTAAAGGAAGAAGTCCTTGATAAAATGACTCATCTCAGCAAGACAGAGTTCAACTTGGCTTATGGCAGCTTACTAATTATTTTACGGTGTGCCGCACCGTCAGCCAGATGTTCAGACTGGACTGGCCATTTTTATCCACCTATTGAGCTCTTCCATCTGGGATAGGCAGATGTGGATGTTTGATGGTGTCAGGAGATCTCGTCGCAAAATTTAAGCTATTCTGAGCAAATTTGCCTTTTGCGTTACTATTAATTTTTTTTTTAATCCCACCTTTGTTATTTATTAAATAACTCAAGGTGGCGAACACAACCATCACACCTTCTCCCTCCTACTTTCACCACAACAGCAGCCTTGTGAGGTAGGTTGGGTTAAGACAGAATGACTGGCCCAAAGTCACCCAGCTGGCTTTCATGGCGAAGGCAGGACTTGAATTCATAGTCTGTTGCTTTCTAGTCTGGGGCCTTAACCACAAACTGGCTCTCTATTATTAATTTATTTTAGTAGGGCCCTTTGGATAGAAGAGACCTGCCCACCCGGACTTTTGATTTAGCTTCCCTTCCATTTATATCCATGCTTTTATTAAGCCAAGCACAGATCCTTCAATGGGATAAACATTCTACTAACAGCTGCATGATAGAAAGTTGATAATAAAACAATAGCATTAGCAATAGCACTTAAGACTTATATATATCGCTTCACAGTGCTTTACAGCCCTCTCTAAGCAGTTTCCAAAGTCAGGATCGAACTTCTGGCAGTTGGCAGAATTAGCCTGCAATACTTCCTTCTAATCACTGAAGGAAGGAAGGAAGGAAGGAAGGAAGGAAGGAAGGAAGGAAGGAAGGAAGGAAGGAAGGAAGGAAGGAAGGAAGGAAGGAAGGAAGGAAGGGAGGGAGGGAGGGAGGGAGGGAGGCAGGGAGGGAGGCATAGCAATAGCACTCAGACTTATATACTGCTTCACAATGCTTTACAGCTCTTTCTAAGCGATTTCCAAAGTCAGGATTGAACTTCTGGCAGTTGGCAGAATTAGCCTGCAATACTTCCTTCTAACCACTGAAGGAAGGAAGGAAGGAAGGGAGGGAGGGAGGCATAGCAATAGCACTCAGACTTATATACTGCTTCACAGTGCTTTACAGCTCTCTCTAAGCGGTTTACAGAGTCAGCATCTTTGTCCCCAACAACTTGGGTCCTCATTTTACAGACCTTAGAAGGATGGAAGGCTGAGTCAACCTTGAGCCAGTGAGACTTGAACTGGCAAACTCTAGGCAGCTGGCAGTCAGCAGAATTAGCCTGCAATAGTGTACTGCAGGGGTCTCCAACCTCTGAGCCACGGCCCACTACCGGGCCGTGGGCTACTGGCCGCTGGGCCGTGTGAGTGGGGGGGGGCAGGTGCATGTGTATGTGCACACGCACAGCCCCACTCGTGCGTCACTGAGTGTTGCAGGCGATCATGGCCCTACTTGCACAAGTGTCGCAGGCATTTGCAGCCCAACATGCACAAGCTCTTATGGCCTTACTCACATGAACAATGGGTGTTTGTGCGTGCACACACAAAAACATGCCTTCTTTTCCCCTTCCTCCTGCTCCGGGCCGTCAACCCCGAAAGGTTGGGGAGCTCTGCTGTACTGCATTCTAACCACTGCACCACCATGGCTTAGATAGCAATAGCAATAGCAGACTTATATACCACTCCTTAGTGCTTTACGGCAGAGGTCCCCAACCTTTTGGGCACCAGGGACCGGTTCTGTGGAGAGAGGTTTTTCCGCGGACCGGAGGGGGCGTGGTTTTGTGTGCTGCCTGCATCTCGCGGATGGGGCTTTGCTTGTTTGTGCAGACCAGTTGCTGGCGTGCCGCAGCCCGGTCCGGTACCGGTCCACGGACCGGGGGTTGGGGACCCTTGCTTTACGCCACTCTCTGAGCGGTTTACAGAGTTAGCATCTTGCCCCCAACAACTTGGGTCCTCATTTTACCGACCTTGGAAGGATGGAAGGCTGAGTCAACCTTGAGCCCCATCAGGATCGAACTACAGGCGGCAGGCAGAGTCTGCCTGCAATTCTGCATTCTTAACCACTGCGCCACCACAGCTCTGGTCATAAAACAATGACTTGGAAAACAGGGACTGAGGAAGTTGTAAATGGATTTAGGTGGCAACAGCAGCCAAAAATTCTCGAAGTATAAGCTAGTGGGGAAAAAAAAATACAGCAACTTTGCTAGAAAAGCAGGTAAGGCTTTGCTGGCTGCTTTCCTGATAGTAGAAGTCATTGAATGTAATGCGACTCATTTCAGATTGCACGTTGGACGAGAAGTAAATATTTGAATTATTTCTGAATGGCTGCATGCATTGACAGCGTGAATGGAATTTCACCAATAATTAGAAGATTTGGCTCGAATGTTTTCTCTTCTTGCCAGACTTATCTTGACATCTGCCAGGCACAACTAAGTCAATAATGAAAGGATGCAGAAGAGCATGATAAAACGTTTTGATCTGAGTCTGGAGGAAGCGTTAGCTTCAGGAAACAAGAAAACAATTCATCGTTTGTTTTTTTGTTTTTGTTTGTTTTAATCAAGGCTAGGTTGTGAAAGATTTACAAGCAACTGACTGTATGTCATCTCATTTTGTCTTGGTAAAGAACTGTGGCCAACAGAATAGTCCATTTTTCAAGTGACACGGCGGAGGACATTTTTATTCCATTGTAGTCCGGTCTGCCATGCAGTTTCCATTTTGTTTTCAAGAGCCTTACCAATAGGAAACAGTCAAGAACCAATACGAACTCAACTAAGAACGCTGCAACATTACAAAGAGATGGGCCCGCTTGGTATTTGAAATTCTGAAAGCTGAGCTGGGACGTTGGAAAAAACATTTCCAAAGAAAACAATAGCAAAGAACTTTGAATGGTCGCCAGGAAATCCGCACAAATTTATGGGGAGGGGTGGTGCCTATGGAGAAGGAGATGGGGTGATGGATTACAGTAAATCCACAGTTTCTTAGGAAGGAGGGAGAACATGCAAAGGTGGGGATGGAGAGAAGAGGCAGCCCAGCCCTAAGCTGGATAGGAGACAGGGGAAGAAATTTAAGTTAACCACTCTCTAGAGCAGGGGAAGCCGTGCCCACCCCAGTTCCGGCAAAGGGGAAAAAGCCGTGATAGGTCACGACAAGTCATCTGACGCGGCGAGTTTGATAACCCTGCTCTAGAGTATATCTGTTGGAGTAAGAGTGGTATAAGTTTAATCTGGCAAGATTCTGTCTTCCGGATCTAAGCAGATGAAGAATTGAGCTTTAGCTGGGTTGTTTTGTGTCCTTCTTGGGGTGAGTCGGACAAGTTGTTGAGAGTCTGGAAAAAATTCAGAGAAGAGCAACTAAGATGATCAAAGGCCTGGAGACCAAAACATATGAAGAACGGCTGCAGGACTTGGGTTTGGCTAGTCTAAAGAAAAGAAGAAATAGGGGAGACATGATAGCAGTGTTCCAGTACCTGAGGGGCTGCCACAAAGAAGAGGGGGTCAGGTTTTTCATCAGAGCACCAGAGGGAAGGGCGAGAAACAATGGTTGGAAGCTGATCAAAGAGAGAAGCAACCTGGAATTAAGGAGAAACTTCCTGACAGTGAGGACAATCAAGCAGTGGAACAGCTTGCCTCCAGAAATTGTGGGCGCTCCATCGCTGGAAGTTTTTAAAAAGAGACTGGACAATCACCTGTCTGAGATGGTATAGATCCTCCTGCTTGAGCAGGGGCTGGACTAGAAGATCTCCAAGGTCCCTTCCAGCTCTATTCTATTCTAAGTATTCATGTAGCCAGAAGGATGTGCCCACGGCTTTCAAGCCCCAAACAATTGTCACAACCAAAAATGCTCCATTGGACTGAGAATATATGTAAGTACACCTTGAAGTAGAAGTATGCTTATATATACAATACATTTATTAGAACAATTAACCAGTGGAACTGCTTGCCTCCAGAAGTTGTGGGTGCTCCAGTACTGGAGATTTTTAAGAAAAGATTGGACAGCCATTTGTCTGAAATGGTATAGGCTTTCCTGCTTGAGCAGGGGGTTGGACTAGAAGACCTGCAAGGTCCCTTCCAACTCTGTTCTTCTGTAAATACTATATGGACAGGTCATTTTTGAAAATCGGCTTCCCTGATTTATTATACATAAAATTTCCAGGAAGAATCTCGGTACTCTGACGTGATTTGCCAGTTCCTGTGAATTAGAGGCTAATCCTCCTAGGATCAAACAAATCACTACATTTGAAAATTGTTATTATTTTAGTTTTCTTGGAGACCGTAAAGAATATGGAGGACTCCGTAAACAACAGAATGATATTCCCGGCAAACCTGCGTCTTCATAGCAGCTGTGAGGTATAGTTGAAGACTATGTTATATTTAAACTTAAGTCTCTCTTCTGGGAATTGGTTATCACTTTAGACCTAGTCAATTATATCGCAATTGGCAAAAGAGAAAAGAAACTACCAATTTCTTCAATTTGCCTATGTTTTTAGAGATGCTTCAGAATAGTTAAAAAGAAAACAGAAAACCCTCAAAGGTATTACTTCTCACGGCTACTAAACCCTTAAAATGCTACACCTGCCATTATACTTAAAATAACATTCCACTAGTAATTGAGAAAAAAAAGAACTAAAACGAACATTTGAACGTCACCCTTATTGGCAAAAAAAATTCTTTTGGGACAGAAATAGGTACTAATGGGCATTCCGAATTAATGAAAATGGTAGCTTTATTTATTTATTTAGAAAACGTATAGAGCCACCTCCTCGCTCAGGATGACTCTCATTACAACTCGTGGCTTTGTTGGAACTGTAGCTACATTCTGCAATGGAGGAGGAGGAGGAGAGATCAAAGGGCAGGTAGACTATTGTAGATTTATCTATTGTAAGAGTTGGAAGGGAGACTGTAGATCTTCTAATCCTGCCTTCTTCTCCCGAAGGAATCCATTTCTTCCACCTCCTCCATGGATGCCAACCCATATTGTGTTTAAACGCCTCCAGTAAGGAAAACCCATCACTCAGTGGTCCTCCCTGTCCAAAATGTGGACTTTTCTGTCTTCAAAAGAGTGGCCTGCAGCCAAGAAGGCTCCACCCCCATTTGCACCACTCAGGTGACCTTGAGGACACAGATAAACCTGGCTCATAGAATCACCAAGAATCGGAAATGACCGAATGGGCAACATCATCATCGTCATTAGTAAATTGGCACAGCACTTCTCACAATTCTAAATGTGTTCACTGGTCCCAAACTCTTGCCTCACACATCGTAAACATTCCATCCACACACACCAAGTTCAGAAGGCCTTGTAGCATTCTAGTCCCTCAAATCAGACCATCAATATTTTCATCTGGATGGAAATGAGAGAAGCGACCTCTCGTTCCAGGAAATCTTTACAGCAAGAAAATTGAGCTGCATACCATCAAAACGGGGACCGTTTCTTCGCTGATGGGCTTTACGTGCCGCTAATCTCTGCTTGCAGAAAACGAAAATCATATAGGGTGAAGTCAATAAGCAGTAACTGCTTCAGGTAGTCAGTACTGCTAAGGAAAAACAGAATTTTTCATGTTCAGCTGGCACTTTTGGGGCCCCGAAACGGTCTATGCATTCAGGCATAGAGGTGCACCCCAAAAAACCTGAATCTTTCTCTGTGTAAATCTCTACAATGAAGGAACTGGAGTTAATAAATTGTCTCCTGCCCATCGTTCAACTGGAAATCTCTCTCTCTTTTTTTCTTTTTCCCCTGGCTCTCTTTAGCAACCATGCCTGTCGTCTATTAAGATTTTTTTTTTTAAAGTACCAAGTACAAATCCAGCAAACGGATGGAAACTGACCAAAGAGAGAAGCAACCTAGAACTAAGGAGAAACTTCCTGACAGTTAGAACAATTAACCGGTGGAACGACCTGCCTCCAGAAGCGGTGAATGCTCCAACACTGGAAGTTTTTAAGAAGAGACTGGACAGCCATTTGTCAGAAATGGTATAGGGTTTCCTGCCTGAGCAGGGGTTGGACTAGATGACCTCCAAGGTCCCTTCCAACTTTATTATTATTATTATTATTATTATTATTATTATTATTATTATTATTATTATTATTATTATTATTATTATTATTATTATTATTATTATTATTATTATTATTATTATTATTATTAAATCACTCTGAGTAAGAAGAAGCTTTTAAGTGATGAAATAAGATGCTGGTACAAAGGCTGTCTTAAAAGCAATTAGCTTCTCTCTCTCTTTTTTAATCAGAGCTAACAATTATACCATCTTTTTGGCAGGTTTCTCTCAGCTGATTCCATAGGGTATTTATAAAATTAAAACAATCTGAGAGGCAGCTATCCAGCGTCACCCTAAAAACCGTCAGACACAGAAAGCCTACAACTTCCATAGGCAGATTGTTTCACTGTTGTACATGTTATACACATCAGCAGCACCGATGATGTTACCTAGTTTGAGTAATGAAAAGTCTGCAAGAAAACATCAAAACGTAGAGAGCAGCAAAGACCCCTCACTTCTAGGATTCCCCCCCCCCCGTTACATTTAAATGAAATTTAGACAGCTGCTGAATATACCTGTTATTTCTAGTCCTAGTTTCTGGGGAAAATACATCATTAAATTAATACCAGATCATGTCTTAGCTAGCACTGATGGGGGAAACAAAAAAAGCACCTTTGGGATAACCGTGACCTGGATGACTGAGAATCTCCATGGGAAACGAGTCTCGTGATCAGCAGCTCAGCCTAGGTAGCTAGGGAAGAAACATTTCACATCAATCAAAGAGACTTCCTCTTAATTAACCCCTGATAAATGAGAATGGACAATTCCTCATTTACCGCAAAAGTGGCATTCTCCAAAGCACCAGAAGGCAGAACAAGAAGCAACGGATGGAAACTCATCAAGGAGAGAAGCGACCTAGAACTGAGGAGAAACTTCCTGACAGTGAGGACAATTAACCAGTGGAACAACCTGCCTCCAGAAGCGGTGAATGCTCCAACATTGGAAGTTTTTAAGAAGAGAGTGGACAGCCATTTGTCTGAAAAGGGTATAGGGTTACCTGCCTGAGCAGGGGATTGGACTATATGACCTCCAAGGTCCCTTCCAACTTTATTATTATTTTTATTTTATTTTATTTTATTTTATTTTATTTTATTTTATTTTATTTATTATTTTATTTTATTTTATTATTTTATTATTTTATTTTTTTATTTTATTTTATTTTATTTTATTTTATTTTATTATTATTTTATTTTATTTTATTTTATTTTATTATTTTATTTTATTTTATTTATTTTATTTTATTTTATTTTATTTTATTATTTTATTATTTTATTTTATTATTTTATTTTATTTTATTTTATTTATTTTATTTATTTTACTTATTTATTTTACTTATTTTATTTATTTTATTTATTTTATTTATTTTATTTTATTTTATTTTATTTTATTTTATTTTATTTATTTTATTTTATTTTTATTTTTATTTTTATTTTTATTTTTATTTTTATTTTTATTTTTATTTTTATTTTTATTTTTATTTTTATTTTTATTTTTATTTTTATTTTATCACCGTATTGAAATGCGTGTCATTCCTGTTGTCCCTGACCTTGGCTAACCGCTTTGGGCTCGCAGTGGTGGCTGTCTCGTGGGCTTTTTCAGTGTTTTATTACTTAATTTCTTTCCAGTTTATAGTGCAATTTGCTTCTATGGGAAAAGAATGAGTTCCGTTTCCAGCAGTGGTGATCAGAGACAATTCAAAGGGTTACAGGATGTGATCCTAGAAACCACATTTGGCTTCTTGGAGTTGGAAGCTGGCCCAGCTGTCAAGCACGAAATACTTTAATATCTATTTACTCATCTTCCTAGGAGATAGATGTGTCTGTTAGGCTAAGATTTTTTTTTAAATGGGAAAATTAAAAGGCTAAAGAAACAATAATTGCTGAGGAAAGGGAGGACCATATTTATCTCATCTTGGAATCAACCGAAGCCAACAGCCAACTTTTCACTTGGCTTGTATGACCTCGTTTGCGAGGGCTGTTCACCGATCCTTGGATGTAGAGTTATTTAGGGTTTTTCACTCAATACAATATAGGCATTGGTCCATCTGGCTCAATGTGTCATCATCTCATTTTAAAAGATTAATTGGGGGGAGGACTAACGATTATGGAAATTCCGTGCATCGCAGTGGGAATTTGGTTGGCCGTACGCAAACTCGGTGGCACCGAAGTCCAGTAACTCAACTGTAAATTTCCCCGTATTGCCAAAAGTGAACAGCAATTTCAAACAGGAGGTGTTTTTTTTTTTTTTTTGAGGGTCTATTTCAAGACGTTAGGAAATGAGATCTTTTACTTGTATATTTACTTTTATTCAGCCTATCTCTGATGGAAAGGGGCAATTTAGAAACAGGAAATGTAAAATAAATCAATAAATATTTACACAGCTCACAAATGCATGACTCTGGTGAGCTGTTAAAAACTCCACAACAATCTTATATATCTAAACAGGAAAATAAAAAGATAAAATCCCAGAGCGTGGGAGAACAAAGACCACTTAATCTAAGACAGTCATCTTGGACCCCGGAAGACTGTTGAAAAGCCCGTGTTTTAAGGCCCTTGTGGAAGGCTAACAGAGATGGGACTATCCTGACTTTGATGTTTAATGATGGTCCAAAGAGTAGGGGACCCAGCAGAAAAGGCACACTGCCTGGGTCCCATCAGATGGAACTCTCCTTTGGAGGCAGGACCACACCCAACCCTCCTACCTCACCTGATGGGATGGGTAGATGTAATTTGAAAGAGCTGGTCCCTCAAATAACCCAAAGGTGCTTTTTCACGAGGCAACTGGACTTTCTTTTCTCTCTTTGAAGACGTGTCGCTTCTCATCCAAGATGCTTCTTCAGCTCTGACTGGATGGTGGGGAATGGAAGGGTTTACACTCCTTGCAGACCGCTGGTCATTTGCCTCCTTTTAAAGAGTCGTTGAGGCCACTTGGAGGCTTATCTGTGTTGTCAATGACTCTCTAAAACAGGGGTCTTTAAACCTGGTCCTTTTATGACTTGTGGACTTCAACTCCCAGAATTCCTCAGCCAGCGTGCCTGGCTGAGGAATTCTGGGAGTTGAAGCCCACAAGTCATAAAAGGCCCAGGTTTGAAGACCCCTGCTCTAAAAGAATGCAAATGACCAGCTGTCTGCAAGGAGTATAAATCCTTCCATTCCCCCACCATCCAGTCAGAACTGAAGAAGCTTCTTGGATGAGAAACGAAACGTCTTCAAAGAGAAAACAAGGAAGTCCAGTTGCCTTGTGAAAAAGCACCTTTGGGACAACCACGACCTGGATGACTTGGCATCTCCATGGACATCCTTCAGATAAGTTGGTTCTATGCCATGTAGGGCTTTCAAGATCAAAAGCAGCGTCTTGAGTTGCATCTGGAAGGAAACTGGCCAACAATGCAGCTCCCTTACAGGTGTAACGGATACTTTCCTAGGGACATACACCATTCTTTGTGTAGTTGCATTCTGCACCAGCTGAAGCTTCCATATGTCCTCCAAGCAAAACGTGTTTCGTGCAAAACAAGTATTCATTTAGGCAGGGATTGAAAATTGAAGGCTGTGTTCCAAACGGTCGCATTCTTGTTTTTTCAGGTTTTTCTAGTTTCCCCCCCAAAATCGGAAATTAAAAATGTCTAGATCGTGGTTAAAAAAAGATTTCACACAAGCACAGGCTGCAGCTCTATGAATCATGACAAGACATTTATTTTAACGCTAGAGGACACCAATTAAATTCAACAGTATAATGGAGAAGACGCTGTCATTGGCAGATAAATTGGGGGACGATGCCTTCCGCTTTCGATAGGCTCAGCAGCGGCAACGGCAAAAAAAAAAAAAGCATATTTTCTTTGGAAACATACATCCCCTTAGCGCAGGGGTAGGCAACCTTGGCTCTTTTATGACTCGTGGACTTCAACTCCCAGAATTCCTCAGCCAGCCACGCTGAGGGAAAAAGGAGAGATTTCCAAGCTGAGCTATGATGGCTCAGGAATTCTGGGAGTTGAAGTCCAAGAGGCATAAAGCGGCCTAGGCCTAGGCCAGAGGTAGGCAACCTTGGCCCTTTTATGACTCGTGGACTTCAACTCCCAGAATTCCTGAGCCAGCCACGCTGAGGGGAAAAGGAGAGGTTTCCAAGCTGAGCTATGATGGCTCAGGAATTCTGGGAGTTGAAGTCCACGAGTCATAAAAGAGCCAAGGTTGCCTACCCCTGCCTTAGCGAAACAATTTTAAGAGGGTCGGGGAAGCAAAGCTCACTAGATAAAAAGCTAAGCTTAGAAAAGGCCTAGAACAAAACAAAGGAACAAATTAAAACTTGGCATTCCCAATAAAATAAGGGGGGGGGGGAAGGACCTGCTCATTTTCCTTTGCTGAATTTTAGAACTTCAGTGAAATAGACGGAAAGCAGCAGAATCAAAACAGTCTTCTAAGCAGGGACTAACTCAGCTAAAAAACGAACACAGGTAGTCCTCAACTTATGACCGTAACGGAGCCCAAAATTTCTAGGTTGCTAAGTGAGACGTTTGTTAAGTGAGTTTTGCCCCACTTTAGGACCTTTCTTGCCACAGTTGTTAAGTGAATCACTACAGCTGTTAAGTTAGCCACACGGTTGTTAAGTGAATCTGGCTTCCCCTTTGACTTTACTTATCGGAAGGTCGTGAAAGGGGATCACGTGACCCAGGGACATTGCAACCGTCATAAATATGAGTCAGTTTTGCCTATCATCCAAATTTTGATCGGGTGATGAGGGGGGAATGCTGCAACTGTGGTTGTAAGTGTGTGATGGTTTTAAGTGTGAAAGATGGCCATAAGTCACTTTTTTCCCAGTGCCGTTGTAACTTTGAACGGTCACTAAATGAACTGCTGCTAAGTCAAGGACTATCTGTATACCTGGAGCCATGACAGTTACCTTTATTATATTAATTTAGCGTTATTACCTTTATTCTCTTCCTTTGTCAGAGGAAAGCTTCCTCCATTGGAAGAAGGGAATCTTTGGATCCAACCCATTAGATTAAGATCTGTATGGGGAAAGGAAATTGACCATTCAGGTCTATGGATTGACGATCCTTATAGCATTTATCCAGATACTGTCAATTACTGGAATTGTCATTTTTTTTCAACTGGCAACACAGTAGGTTTTACAACACTCAATTTTATTCAGGTTATTTTCTTTCACTTAAGCATTCTTAGCATACAGAAAATAATTCAAAACAGTGCAGAAGCTGGTTAAAGATTAAAAGAAATTGCAAGATGCAGAATATTGCTTTCTTAAAAATATATCCCTCGAAGAGCACTACTAACAAATTAATAAGGTGCTTTCTATTATTAATTCCCATCCTCTACATAAAATGAATAACTATGAGTTCTCTGACTATATTTTCAGCTTGTGCTAATGCATTGAACTCCACAAATAAAAGAATAAAATATTCGCGTTTTTTTTTTTAAAAGAAGTGCTTTTATCAATTCAAGACACATATCAAAAATAAGGAGGAAATATGAGGAACCAAATAATTGTTTTACACTGCGTAGGTGATAAATGTAAAACCTGCCCCTACGTCCAAGATAAAGCTGTAATAAAATCCAATCCAATTTAATTATGCAATGTAAAAAAAATTACAAGGTTTAGCAGTGTGTTAATATAATGTGTAACCTGCAAGAACATTCTCCAATGGTTGAATTTTATCAGCTATGATTACAATGCTAAGCAAAAGATTATTTGTGCTTGTATTGACATCCTGCGGGAGATACAAGATTTTTCCTAGATAGATAAAATATTTTGAAATATATTCACTACTCTTGTCAATATAAACCGTATTAGGCTAAATTGCGGAAAGGAAGAGAAGAGAAAGACTAGTGACAAAGTAGGTGGACTTAATTAGAGTGGTGACATATGGAGCCTTGGAAATGCTGAAGGGTCAGACCAAGGAAAAGATCTTCCTAAAGAAACTCATATCTGTGTGGTCACTAAGAATCAACAATCAAACCAATCAAAATTTCAGGTATGAAATTATTCTGGGACATTTTGAAGGACGATCTACTTTAATATGGGAAACAAACATCTAACATCCCACTGCAAAACTTTTGACAAGCTGAAACACCTGAAAAGTGGCTTCGAATTGTGTGGGTCTCATTTTCATGCCTTGGAATGTAGGAGAAAATTCGTAAAAAGTGTTAGCTGGGCTGTCAGCTCATGAATAAAATGGGGGAAAAAAGTGGACATGTGCATTGCGAGATTAACAAAAACTACCCCTAAGCAATTTAAAGTTATGTCTGAGGTTATCCTAGAATAAGTTTACAATCGGCCTTATATGTCCGGAGGTGAACTGTCACAAAAATTATTAGCACTCCCTTTTAAAAGGAAATAAATAATAGAAAAGATGGGGGAAATTAACTAGTAGATGGTGTAAACTGCATTGCATTTAAACTTTATTTAAAGACTGGAAAAAATTTGCAATTGATTAAAACTGATAGAAGGGTCACTTTTAAATGTCCCAGTTGATGATTATACCACACATCCAAATTATACATTTAACTAGTTCTGTTATCTGCGGTTGTCATAGGCCAGTGATGGCGAACCTTTAAGAGACTGAGTGCCCAAACTGCAACCCAAAACCCACTTATGCATTGTCGAGTGCTGGGTGGGTGTGGCCCATTGGCTGGGTGTGGCCAATTGGGTGGGCGTGACTGCGGTGGTAACAGCAGACTGGGTGGGACTAAAAAGTTCAATCAATCAATTCCAACTTTGCAAGATCTTTTTTTTCCCCGCGAGAAGTTGAAACTGACTGATTGAACCTTTTTTTTTTTGCACATGGCGGCGGAGGCCTAAAGTGAAAAGGTTTTATAAAACCCAGCTGAAGGCCTAGGACTGGGGCAACGGCACACATGCCCACAGAGAGGGCTCTGAGTGCTGCCTCTGGCACCCGTGCCATAGGTTCGCCACCACTGTCATAGGCCAAAGCAGGAAAAAACCTGAAGAAACTCTCTTTCCATACCTAAGAAAATAATCAGAAACATTAATAGATAACCACCCCCCAGTTGGGAGTTTAACTTTTCATATTTCTTGCTACTACCTCACTGTTGTCAGGTGCAAAGAATTAGGACTACGCATTAAGTTCCAGTTAAGCCAGTGGTGGGATTCAGCCAGTTCGCACCGGTTCAGGAGAACCGGTAGCTAAATGTATTTGAATTCGAAGAACTGGCTGGCTTCCGGAAGTCCGGTTTAGGCCTCGGAGGCCTGGGAGGCATCGGAGGTCTGGAGGAGGCCTCCCAAGCCTAGAACGGCCCAGCGGAAGTATGTGGATACCACTTCCGGAAGTCTGTTTTAGGCATTGGAGGCCTGGAGGAGGCCTCCCAGGCCTAGAACAGCCCACTGGAAGTGCATGGATACCACTTCTGGAAGTCCGTTCTAGGCCTTGGAGTCCTGGGAGGCATCGGAGGTCTGGAGGAGGCCTCCCAAGCCTAGAACGGCCTACCGGAAGTATGTGGATGCCACTTCCGGAAGTCGGTTCTAGGCATCGGAGGCCTGGAGGCCTCCCAGGCCTAGAACGGCCCACTGGAAGTGCATGATGCCACTTCCGGAAGTCTGTTCTAGGCATCGGAGGCCCAGGCCTGCATCAAATAAGAGAACCGATTGTTCAGGTATTTGAATCCCACCACTGAGTTAAGCTGATTTATTCTTCATGCCTACACACAACAACTGAGTCAAGTAGTGGTCAGCACTAAATTGGTGGTCGATAAGAATCAACAGAACTCAAGAGGGGCTGGACTTGGACCGCTTGTGGGAACGTAATGACTCTAGGCTGATTCCTCTCTTGACTCCACCTCCAGGCTCTCTGCCTGTCCTTCTCCCGCACTGTTGATTGTTTGCTTTTCGTTTCCATTCATTTTTGGAGGTGTGAAAGGGAGAAGTCGCTCTTTTTAAAAGGTTGAGAAGTTTGTGAAAGCACGCTCTTAAAGCAGGAAGGGATCCAGTGCATGCAGTGGAGGTCTCCATGTCAGATATTCTCCAACAACAGCAGGCACTGAAGACAGGACAAGATAAAGCAAGGACATCTGCCGCAGTAACACCCACTTTTTGCCAGCATTATCTGAACAGAACGCTACTTGTAATAGTTTAAACACACAAGGCCATCCCAGGTTCTTTACAACAAATGAAAAG
Source organism: Azemiops feae (assembly GCA_023970755.1). Classification (NCBI taxonomy): domain Eukaryota; kingdom Metazoa; phylum Chordata; class Lepidosauria; order Squamata; family Viperidae; genus Azemiops; species Azemiops feae. The sequence continues at coordinate 117,953 of JALGBA010001079.1, forward strand.
GTAGGAAGGTAATCAGAAATAAGGCAGAGCAAATAAGGCAACTGTTGGTTATAAAACAATCCTCTTCATTAGAAAGCCCTCAAGTATTTTTTAGATTCAGACTAATCCCATTAAGTTCTGCCTCATTTCTGCAAAGAGCTGAACCTTAAAATGTCTGTCCGACTTGGAGCCCAGTACCCCGTCTCAAGAGCTTTATTCTGCTTTATAAGCCACGCTACTCGGTGTCGCTAACATTATAAAATTCAGCAGAATCTTGGCAGAGATATGGGGGAAAAAAACATTAAAATACAATGCATGGAAGAATTAAATTACTTATGTGGTATTCAGTGTTTTTTCTATATATTTCTCACAAAGTCTGTAGAGGGCTTTATAAATATCTAAGACTGCACTAGCATTTATTGAGGAGTAATGGCAGATAATCCAGTATTAGCACTTCAGTAAACTTTAATTCCTTTCTATGTTCATAACTATACTTTTCCCTTTTGGCACAAGCTACATTGTGAAGAGTACAAACGAGGAATAAGGAGGCACAAGCCAGTGAAATTAATGGAATGAGAGAAGAAAAAGAACACCTAGTAAAAACATAGCCTCGGTGCCTATTTGTTATTCCTCTCCTTATTCAGAATAAATAACAGAATAACAGAGTTGGAAGGGACTTTGGAGGTCTTCTAGTCCAACCCCGTGCTCAAGCAGGAGACCTTATACCTTTGCAGACAAAGCGTTGTTCAATCTCTTCTTAAAAATCTCTAGTTAGCAAGAACAAATGGAAAGATGTAATGGGGTGGTGGTGTACAAATTCTTTCAAATCGTTATTGTAGAAATAAAAAAATCAAAGAGGCCAGTTTGATAAACAAAGCTAATTAAAAAAAAGCATCTATCCTAAAGCTTCGAAAATTGAAATCTAGCACTTAATTTAAGGTCCATCATCATGTCTTTCTGCCTTATTTTTATGGACGGAAAAAACCAACGTAAATTGACAGTTAAGAGTCAGATTCAAGTTATGAACATGCTAAGTTCTTGTCACTTTATAATATTCAGATCTTTTAAATCACAGTTTAAAAATCTGCTTCAACTCTCAAATACTTCAGACACGGGAACATTTGCGGATATTCAAAAATGATCTCCAGGACAAATTGGCTATATAATGACAAGATCTGCACCCTGAGCAGGTGAAACTAACAAATAACATTTTTTTTGACCTTACTCTTATTCTTCTTTCTTTACTAAATATATTTCTTAGGTAACTGATTCCTACTGCATTTAACTTTTACATTTCTGCTGATTTTCCTAAGTCTGTCCTTCCTATAATAAGGTGGGCAGAAACATGCTCTTAGATACAAGCCATCTCACTTCTTTCAACGTATTACCAGCACTTTTCTACCAATGTTTCTGAGCTTTAACATTTCTCCATCCAGCTTCTCCAGTTACACCATCTACATCTGCAGCCTTACCATTGTTCAACATTTCCACAACATTCAAACCATTCATTCATTCCAGCTTCTCCAGTTACACCATCTACATCTGCAGCCTTACCATTGTTCAACATTTCCACAACATTCAAACCATTCATTCATTCATTCATTCATTCATTCATTCATTCATTCATTCATTCATTCATTCATTCATTCATTCACGTGCTGCCTGACTCCAATTGACTGTAGGCAGCTCAGAATGTGTTACCATAAAAAAATCCAAAAACAAGCCAAAACAAGATGGGATCCGGTCACTATATAGAGGCATAAAGAAAAAAGACAAAAAGACACTCAAGAAAGGGACTGTCCATTTCAACCCAAGGCTTTGGGAGAACAACCCGATCTTTATGTATAGAGTAGCAAAAGGGTAACACAGATTTCAACATTGTTTTTAATCCCAGTCACTTTGCTGGAGGCTCCTTGTTTAGCTTCTTGCTTAGCCCTGTAGTAATGGGGAAAATCCCATTCTAAGTTAATATACCCGTAAGAGGGTGATGCTATCATATCTTCAGAGTTCTTCCCTAGTGTAGGAGATGACCAGGCTGAGTCCAAGGGTGGGGTCAAACAGGTCATAAGTCACAAGTCCCTGTGGACCTGCAAGAGAGCTAAGTCCAGCCCACCTCGAATGCCTTCTTAATTCCCGCTCCTTTGCCTTGATCGTTAGTAGCTCAGATTTTTGTAGAGAGCTTAAGCTTGCAATAGATCTTTATACTCGTTTGAACTTCCCAAACCTCCTGATTTTCCCTGTCACTTGACACTAGCTGATTACTTCCACTCCTTCTTTAAAACCCATGAGCTAAGTTCACACTTGTCCTCTCTCCAAGCTAATGACCTCCATAGGTTCTCACTGCTTTATCAACTTACAGTATCTTTTAGAGCCAAGGTGCTTAAGCACTGTGCTGCGGTACATTTGTATGTCATGAAAAGTCCACAACAGAGAGCCACAAGTGCTGCATAGCTCCACAGGCATAACCTGTGACATCACCAGGGGCAGACAGCCTCCACTTTTCCTCCCAAATCCCAGCAACCTGTAACCTCATGGGGCTTCTGCTTTCATGATCCAGAAGTCCTGTCTATAAGACCATACAAGTTACTATCACATTACTGCTCCATGAGACGAAAAAGGTTGAAAACTAGTGTTTTAGAGTAATTCCTTCATCGTTGTGTTGTAAGCTGCCCGGAGTCACCTTGTAGAGGAGGTGGGTAGCATAAAAATTTCATAACTAAATCATAAAAATAAAAGTAATGAGGACAGGCTTTATATTCCTTCATTGGTGGCTGGGATGATGCTATGAAGATTATTACTTATTTCCCAAAGCACCAGAAGACAGGACAAGAAGCAACGGATGGAAACTAATCAAGGAAAGAAGCAACCTAGAAGCACAGAGAAATTTCCTGACAGTGAGAACAATTAATCAGTAGAACAGCTTGCTTCCAGAAGTTGTGGATGCTCCGTCATTGGAGGTTTTTTAAAAAGACAGCCATTTGTCTGAAATGGTATAGGGCAGTGGTGGCGAACCTTTTAGAGACCGAGTGCCCAAACTGCAACCCAAAACCCACATATGCATCGCCGGGTGCCGGGTGGGCGTGGCCACCGAGTGGGCGTGACCACCGAGCTGTCGGCTCATGCTCGCTTGCTGTCTGCTCCGACTCGTGCTCGCTCTCTCGCTGTCTGCAGCAAATGCTGCTTCCGCCAAAAATTGCTCCTTTTATAGCCTCTCGCCTATTCCCAGACTGCGCATGCGCGGAGAGGAGGAGGGAGCAGCTCGGCCCAGCAATGGCTCACGTGCCACCAGAGATGGCTCCGCGTGCCGCCTGTGGCACGCGTGCCATAGATTCGGCACCACGGGTATAAGGTCTCTTGCTTGAGCAGAAGACCTCCAAGATCCCTTCCAGCTCTATTCGGCATGTATATGTAAGATGATGTACGTTCCTACTACAGAAACGATCTATAACTCTCCTTCTTCCCATCAACATGGCTAACAATGAAAGGGGCTGACTTATTAGTTGTCGAAATGTATCAGTCATCACAAAGAGAAAAATAATTCAGCTCCGAAGCCCTTGTCTTTCAAACAAGGGAAGCGCTCTTGTCAAAATGTGAGCGAATTAGATAGAACACGAAAACATTGGACTAATTAATTCCCATTTGAAAAAAGCGATAACATTTTAAAAACTGCAGCTGCTTTCTTTATATTGTAGAGAAACAGCTGGTGCACTAGAGGGGAAAAAGACAGTTCTTCTAAGCAGAAAGGATGAAGCAAGAGAGAGGGGCTACAAAATGGCTGTTTTGAAGATGAAGATTAACCCAAAGCCTGCAACCTCAAACTGCCTCGTATGTTAGTGTCAGGAACATCTTCCTTCCCCTGTCCTGACCACTTTCTACAGGGGGACGATCGAGAGCATCCTGTCATACAGCCTCACAGTCTGGTTTGGAGGCATCGCTGCTTCAGACAGGAAGGCGGTGCAGAGGGTGGTGAGGACGGCCAAAAAGATCATTGGCAGTCCCCTCCCTCCCATCCAGGACATAGCACAGAAGCGTTGCTTGTGCAGGGTCCGTAAGATTATCTGGGACACTACACATCCTCTTTACGACCTGTTTTCCTTGTTACCTTCTGGGAGGAGGGGGCTTCGTGGTATCCGCAGCAGAACATCCAGATTCAGCCATAGTTTCATTCCATACAGCATTAAGCTTGCGAACTCTCAAGCTTCCTCCTTCCGTTATATATTCAAGATGGACAGTATTTAATATTTATTTGCTATGTATATGTAGGGGTGTGGGTCTATACATATGTTGTACATAGTATGTTTAGGTGTGTGTCATGTATGTGTTTCACTTTGAGAGCGGGCAAATAAATTTCATTTTTAATGTGTGCCGTTGTGCCCACAGTAAAAAAATGACAATAAAGGTTATCTTATCTTATCTTATCTTATCTTATCTTATCTTATCTTATCTTATCTTATCTTATCTTATCTTATCTTATCTTATCTTATCTTATCTTATCTTATCTTATCTTATCTTATCCTACCTTACCTTACCTTACCTTACCTTACCTTATCTTGTCCATCAATGCTGAGCCTGCTTGCCTCCCCAAGTAGCTCTGGAACATTTTATACAGCCTCTTCATGGGGCACTCTAGAGCAGAGGTCCCCAATCCCCAGTCCATGGACCGGCACCGGGCTACGGCATGCCAGAAACCGGGCCACAGAAACAAGCAAAGCCCCATCTGCGGGATGCTGGCAGCACGCGAAACCACATCCCTTCCCCTCTGCGGAAAAACCTCTCTCCACGGAACCGGTCCCTGGTGCCCAAAACGTTGGGCGGGGGCCACCGCTCTAGAGCCAGTCACTGGAGGAAGTGAAATACGATTTCTCTGCTAACTCTAGAAACAGGCTCTGTTCTATGAGACTCCTTGCGGACACGAAAACTCAGTTCTGTCTTGCCAGGTTAAAACTTTGTTCTTCTTCCGTAACATCATTTTAGACACAGTTTATCCAGGGAGGCAGATATCACTGCTGACATTGTTAACACTGATTTCTGATTACATTTTTTTCCCAAAAATACCCCACAGTATTTCCAGTGTTAATATATTTTGCTCTATTCTGGAACTGTCACAATTTATGTCCTTTCATTGAAATATTTAGTAAAAATATTAATTGATTTTTTTATAATTGAAAAAATAATTTTCCAACGGGAAGGATGCTTTATAATGTTCAAAAACCTTATTTTCAAAATTTATTTCTCTCTCTATCTCTATCATCTCTCTCTCTCTCTCTCTCTCTCTCTCTCTCCTCTCTCTGTATCTCTATCTATCTCATCACTATTATTTTTCTATTTCTCTCTCTATCCTCTATCTACCTATCTACTATCCACCCAACTATCCATTGTCTGTGTCTGTCTGTCTGTCTGTCTGTCTGTCTACCTACCTACCTACTGTACCTATCTCTATCTATCTATCTATCTATCTATCTATCTATCTATCTATCTATCTATCTATCTATCTATCTATCTATCTATCTATCTATCTATCTATCTATCTATCTATCTATCTATCTATCTATCTATCTACCTACCTATCTATCTCTCTCTCTCTCTCTGTCTATCTCTCTCTCTACCTACCTACCTACTATCTCTCTCTGTCTATCTCTATCTATCTATCTATCTATCTATCTATCTATCTATCTATCTATCTATCTATCTATCTTCTATCTATCTATCTATCTATCTATCTTCTATCTATCTATCTATCTATCTATCTATCTATCTATCTATCTATCTATCTATCTATCTATCTATCTATCTATCATATCTATCTATCTATCTATCTATCTATCTATCTATCTATCTATCTATCTATCTATCTATCTATCTATCTATCTATCTATCTATCTATCTATCTATCTATCTATCTATCTATCTATCTATCTATCTACTATCTATTGCAAAAACAAGTGACTAGAGGTGGAACATCCATCTCTTGAGTCAAAGAAAATGGAAACCAAAAGGCGATCATTTTCACAGCACAGCCCAATATATTTGGGACTCTTTACTGGATAACAAAGCACACGTGATCTGCCCCAATGATGGAAGAGAGTTGTGCACAGGTGGGTATACCTCTTGAAAGAATTCACGGGTGGCAAACGCCAACCAAATTGCTTTAAAAAAAAACAACCACCACTGGATGTTGCAATCTTCTACCAATTGTTTTTGCAACAGCAATATATTTAAGAGGGCGGAATGACTACCAAGCGAACAATACATCTCAGGACATGCATATAGCAAATGATCTACTAGCTTCCTTCGCAGAACGCTCCATAGGCATTATCTCTTTATTCCACTCCAAAGCTTGTTATGCCTGTTTCACTGCTGAGCTGAGCTAAAAGACCCCTTATGAAATTTTCTAGGGAGAGATAGAGCAATAAAAATTAAAATGGCAAGAAACCCCATCCAGCGAAAGATCATAAAAATCCACGTGTTAAACCTGTCATGTGCACTGTTGGCATTTGGAAGACAAGTTCCAGAGGACCAAAGGAGTTTAGGAAATCACTTACTTGTGATTAGGAAAATATTTCTTCAGGGTGCAGCACACACACACACACACACACACACCCCAACACACTATACATCAGTGTGTTGTCTGAAGAATATTATGGAAGGCCATAAATAGTTAATTGTCCTGCATAGCTTATGCACTGGAGACAAACTCCTTGTGTATCACACTTGGCCAATAAAGAATATTCTGTTCTACTCTATTCTTCTCTACTCTGCTCTGCTCTGCTCTACTCTACGCTACTCTAATTCTAATCTACTCTACTCTACTCTACTCTACTCCAGGGGTCCCCAACCCCCGGTCCATGAACTGGTACCAGGCCATGGCATGCCAGCAACTGGTCTGCACAAAAAAGCAAAGCCCCATCCGTGTGATGCAGGCAGCACACAAAACCACGCACCCTCCGGTCCGTGGAAAAACCTTTCTCCACAGAACCTGTCCCTGGTGCCCAAAAGGTTGGGGACCTCTGCTCTGCTCTGCTCTGCTCTGCTCTGCTCTGCTCTGCTCTGCTCTGCTCTGCTCTACTCTACTCTACTGGAGAAAAGTTTGTCCCCCTCTTCTTTATGGCAGCCCCTGAGATATTGGAGCACAGTTATCATGTCACTCCTGGTCCTTCTTTTCATTAAACTGGACATACCCAATTCCTGCAATCCTTCTTTATATGTTTTAGCCTCCAGTCCCCAGTCTTTTTTTCCTGAAAAAGTTGCCCTTATTTTTCTAACTTTTCCACAAGGTGTTTTACAGTTTGAGTAGTTTTCTCCCTCAGTTTATTTAACAACTTGTTGCTGCTGTTTTGTATGTTTACCATTGACCATCGAGGGGTTGGACTAGAAGACCTCCAAGATCCCTTCCAGCTCTGTTATGGTGTATTCTGTAAGACACAGCTTGATTACCCATGCCTTTCTTCAGATTTAATTGAAGCTTGGGAAATCAGAGAGTTGCAGATTCCTAGAGGAGCGACTGCTCAAAAATGCACTGAAAACATTCCTCACAGCCACAGAAGCGCCCTTGAACTCACATCCCTCTTGAATTTGTATCTCTAATATCCACAGCGTTATAGATTTCCCTGATATTGTTGCTGGAAAGTAGTTGATTTCAGGACCATAATGGAAGCAGCCAGAGGCATAAGCTACTAAAGCTATTACAACTGTTTGTTCAGTGACTGTTTGAAGTTACCAGGGAACTGGGAAAAAATTAATTATGACCATTTTACACATTTACTACTCTTGTGGCATCCCCGTGTTCACACAGTCAAAATTCAGACGCTTGGCAACTGACTGGCACTTATGACTGTGGCAGCGTCCCCAGGTCACGTGATCCCCTCTTGCGGCCTTCCGACAAGCAATGTCAATGGGGGAAGCCAGATTCACTTAACAACCGTGTTATTATCTTAACAAGTGCAGTGATTCACTTAACAAATGTGGCAAGGAAGGTTGTAGAATGGGGCAAAATTCACTTAACCAATGTCTTGCTCAGCAACAGAAATTTTGGGCTCAACTGACGTCGTAAGCTGAGGACTATCTGTATTTCCGCACACTATGCTAGAACTATTCTATGATTCAACTTGCCTGCATCCAAATGTAAATTAAGCCCAACATTTACTCAACATCTGAAACAGGCTTTGGAGAGACACCTATGTAACCGACTAACTTGACAGACTCCATTTAGGGAAAACATATTTTTTTGCGACATATGTACTACCGAGTCCTGAATATTGCTGGCAGATGGAATGTGCAAGCAAGACTCCGAAGAGATCAGCGACAAGCGCCTATTCCATCTTTTTTCTACTTCAATCTGCATGTCATCAAATATCCACAATCCTGTTGATTCGAAGTAGCTGCTGAAGATGCATTTTCTCTCAGGGTCTCTCAGCAATTTGAGAGGTGTTTCTTGAATCAATAGCCGTGTTTTGGAGAGAGAAAAAAAAACCAGAATTCTATATACACCTGAACAGTGTAGGATACTAAGAAGCTGGTGTCACATTGGGGCAAATCAAAAGCAGGTAGGTTGAGTCTTCTGGCCTAAATCCTCCTTCTTGCAAAATCTACACGGAAGGACAGAACATGAAGCATGACCAGTTTTGGTCACCACATTACAAAAAAGAGAGACTCTGGAAAGAGTGCAAAGAAGAGCAACAAAGATGATTAGAGGGTTGGAGGCTAAAACATACGAAGAATACTTGCAGGAATTGGGTATGTCTAATCTAGTGAAAATAAGGACTAGGGGTGACATGACAGCAGTCTTCCAATATCTCAGGGGCTGCCCCAAAGAAGAGGGAGTCAAGCTATTCTCCAATGCACCTGAAGGCAGGAGAAGAAGCAATGGATGGAAACTAACCAAAGAGAGAAGCAACCTAGAACTAAGGAGAAATAAGGAGTGAGAGCAATTAATCATGTAAGAAAGATGTTGAGACTCTGGAAAGAGTACAGAGAAGAGCAACAAAGATGATTAGAGGGCTGGAGGCTAAAACATATCAAAAATGGTTGTTGAATTGGGTATGTCTAGTTCAAAGAAGAGAAGGACCAGGGGGTGACATGATAGCAGTGTTCCAACATCTCAGGAGCTGCCACAAAGAAGAGGGGGTCAACCTATTCTGCAAAGCCCCTGAAGGCAGGAGAAGAAGCAATGGATGGAAACAAGGAGACAACCAAACTGGAATTAAGGAGAAACTTCCTAACAGTGAGAACAATCAAGCAATGGAACAGCTTGCCTCCAGAAGCGGTGAATGTTCCAACCCTGGAGGATTTTAAGAAGAGACTGGATAGCCAGTTGTCTGGAATGGTATAGGGTCTCCTGCTACACCAGGGGGTTAAACTAGAAGACCTCCAAGGTCCCTTCCAACTCTGTTATTTTGTTATATAATCTACTGTATAGTCTATGGTAGATTATGTTATTATTTCAATGGAAGAGGTTTTTTTTAAAAAAAAAACACAGAATTTGTATACAATCATCCATCAAATGGTGAACACACCGATATATGCTATATTCTTATTGCATTTCTTATTCTATACCAGCTATAGGACCAGCAGTAACATAATTACTTTTCGTTCATGGTTTTGTGGCTAAACTCCAGAAAAGTGAAGCGTTACAAGCAAGAAACTTTGCTTGTAAAATATTGGTGGTTATAACAACACTCAGCAATGTACAGCATTAAATTATACATACAAGCTTTAATGGGGCACAGGTTGTTCGTTTGTTCGTTTAAAATTATTTGCTGATTAAAAGGCATTCCAAAATCATAACCAGGATTTTTTTTTCAGAAAGGATTTGGAGGTCATGCTGGATGTTAAAAACTTGAAGGAAGACTTGATATAAATGAGGAAGAGTGTAACATCAGTATTTTAAAAGGCGGAAGGGGAATTTATATATTTTTTACTTTGGTTTGCGACATCAGTCCTGACTTGACACTTTGTGATGGATTAGTTTTCGCATCTAAAATGACTGTGTAAATTCTTCCAGTAAAATAAGATCAATGAGGGATGTGATATTTTCAAACACCTACCGCAAAGATGGCAGAAAACACCACAGGAGGTTTTTAAGAAGAGACCGGGCCACCATTTGTCTGGAATAGTATAGGGTCTCCTGCTTGAGCAGGGGGTTGGACTAGAAGACCTCCAAGGTCCCTTCCAACCCCGTTATTCTGTATTCTGAATGATAGCTATTGAAGATAGGATGCAAATATACTGGGAGAAGATGGGGTAGAATAGAAAAAATATTAGAATTAACTATGTGTCACCCAGGACTTTCAACCCGCTGCTCTCTGAGATATTTACGTGGTAAATGAATAAGGACTTTGTGGGGAAAGTCCACTCCTTGATTATCAGGGGATGGCTTGGTTTTGACACTTGATCTTCCCTTTTCTATGAATTCCACAAGTTACCTCGACTAGTATTTTGAGTAATAAACCGTGCTCCATTTAGAAAAATCACAGTAAAAAGGAAATGACTGGAGGGGGGGTGGAATGCCTCTGGAGCAGTTAAATTGCCTGGACCAGCCCCATTTTTTGCGTGTGTCTTTCCTGCCTTGGAAAAATCTGTGTGTGTGTGTGTGGGGGGAAAGGACTGCTTATAATGCACCCTCCCATCTGTGCGATTTCCATTACGGCAATGGTAGCGCTGTTCAATGGGCTAATCAGCAGGATTTTCATAAGGCGTTCAGCAAGAGGATAATAACAAAATGAGCTTCGTGGATAATACACCATTCTAACAGGATCATTGTGCCCCTTTAAGAAGAGATAAACTCCCCTTCCCTCTTGTCCGCCCTCCCTCTTCGTGTTTTATTTTAAACTGGCTGCTTAACTACGCTGTCACAGAGCTTCCCTTGACACAAAAAACCCCATCATCGTATTCCCTGCTCCGGCTGGCTGTGCACCATTGGCCCAGATGCTCTGCCTGGCAGAGATTGAAGCTTAGAATCGGAATGGGGGTCTACAGACCAAGATGGGAATTAAAAACAGCTTCCAAGCCCAAATCCCCAGCACTAGTTGTTATTCTTAGACTGGAATATTACAGACTCGGGACTAGAAATAAATACAAAACACAGGCTCACACCAGAGCAAATTGCAGCCTCCCGGCTCCAGTTAAAACTCTCCTTTTCCCCCCCTCTCTCTGTCTCTCTCTAAATATTTTCTCCTGCTAACAACTCAGAGACACGGGAAACTTCGCTCCCTCTCCCTCTCCGATAGATATAGATATTTCTCCCCCAGCAGCGATGAAAAGTTAACAGCCTACCATTTTCTCTGCATTCTTCGGGTGGTTTAGCCTTCTTCGCCAAGCGCGGATCCAGCCATGATGTAGTCTTTGTGTTATGGCTGAAAAGAAAAGAGATTGTTCCAATCAGACACATTGCAAAAGGGATCATGTTGATTCCTTCTGATACCGGTTGAAAAGAGGGTGGGGGTGGGGGGCGGGAAAAGGAAGGGGACGGGAGAGAGGTCAGCTCCACAAATTTGCAATCCATATCTTTATTTGCTTACTGGTTCTGAGTAGACCTGGAGGAGGTATAAGCGTAATTGTCGAAGGCAGCCTCTAATTTTGGCAGCCCCGGCGCCTTGTCCTCAAAGCAGCTATTTTTATTAAACACCACTGGAACGGTTGCCAAGCTAACCTCATTGTACATGCAGAACTCATCCAGGGCAAAAGGAATTTACAGCATTCTCCAACAAAACAAAATAGGGGTGCAGTTAAGAGACTTCTCTGCTCATTTGCTAGCTTTTGGGCGACGGGCTTGGTTTTCATGCTAAAGAAAGCCACCTTGTACATATATAATTTCTGAACAGACACAGCGAGGGAGAGAGATGCCGAGTGTTTACAGGTTCTGTTTTCCTAAGTCTGTGATTAACGATCCTCCATTTAAGCAACGTTCATCTCTTCCGTATTTTGTCCGGCTCTGTGGATAAAAGTATATTTTGCGGATGTTGAAAAGAATCACCTGGTCCATTTGATGGAATCTAAAACAGCAATTCCCAATACCTTGCCCTTGAATAACCAAGGAAACGAATTCTAGATTCGGGTAAGATGGTCAACAAAGAGGATAGCTTGCCAGATAAATGGACCAAACAACAACAACAACAACAACGGCGTATAAATAAAATTAGATGTCCAACTTTTTAAAAAACACACGTCCTTCTTCATGCTTGACAGATATAAGGCCAGCGAAAAGAGAGAGAGAAGAAAGCACAACTACTTTTAGAAGTATAAATGAGATGTGAGAGATGTCTGTTAGACAATGATGACTTCAAGGAAGCACTTAACAGAATAACAGATTGGAAGGGACCTTGCAGGTCTTCTACTCAAGCAGGAGATCCTATATGATTTCAGACAAACAGCTGTCTAGTCTCTTCTTTAAAACCTCCAGTGATGGAACATCTATAAATTCTGGAGGCAAGCCGTTCCACTAGTTGATTGTTCTTGACATCAAAAAATTTCTCTTCTTAGTCGATCTCCTTGATAAGTTTCCATCTCCTTGCTAGGTTTGGAAAATAGTTGATCCCTTCTTCTCTGTGGCAGCCCCTCAAATATTGGAAGACTGCTATCATGTCACCCCTGGTCCTTCTCTTTGTTAAACTAGACATATCCCGTTCCTGCTCATCATATGTTTTAGCCTCCAGACCTCTAAACATCTTTGTTGTTCTTCTCTACAACCTTTCTACAGTCTCAGCATTTTTTGTATGTATCTTTTGGTGACCAAAACTGGACACAGTATTCCACGGATGGTCTTATCAAAGCAATGTGGTATGTGTTTTCTTCCATTTCCTGATGTTCTCCCCTCCCCCAAAGGCATTAAAAACTTGGGTTTTTCCCCCTGCCTTTGGGCCAGGATGTTTTTCTTGAGTTCTTATAAGGAAGAGGGTCTCCATTATTGACCATCCAGTAGGGCAGGGGTCTTCAAACTTGGCAACTTTAAGACTTGTGGACTTCAACTCCCAGGGCTGGCTGAGGAATTCTGGGAGTTGAAGTCCACAAGTCTTAAAGTTGCCAAGTTTGAAGACCCCTGCAGTAGGGCTTATCTCTAGAGATTGCCCAAATGTTGTCCTTCAAACTGGACATGGTGTAGTAAACTATAAAGGTTAGAAAATGTTGAGAATTGTGTGTTCAAATGTATGCAAGAAAAACACTTTTCATAGCACAAAGCCACCCATGGATGCGGTCTATTAGTTCCCAATCTTAAAAGACAGATTTTGGGGGTAACATGTACAGTATCTTCTTGCTCTCTCTTTATACAACCACTAAACTCTTAGGTAACGGACAATTTATTTATTAAACGCAACGTCGGAGGCTACTCATTTTGGATTGGCCACTTAGGAATGAATTATGAAAGTTTTTATTTATCTGCCGTTTGTTGACTAACCTAACCATTCATCCAAGTCTTTTTCTTTTAATGAAGGGTGATGAATGATCAAACAGCCTCTCAAAAGTCCAAGCACGTTGATCTATTGATTGCTTTTTGTGCCCGAAGTAGTGTGACATTTTTAATCACACAGAGGATGTCACAGATTTTAATCTGGACTGGACTTTCTCTTTTGACTTTGAAGTAGACTGATAGGTTGGACTTTTTGTCGATTGCCAACTTCTAGTCTCTAGAAACTGAAATACTATAGAATCTAAACTGTGGGGTCCTTGGACCTCTCTAAACTTGGTTGTTTTCTTGAAGATGTTTCATTACCCAACTAGATAACATCATTAGTTCTAGAAGGGATGAGAATGAGGAGGATGAAGAGGATGAGGAAGAAGAAGAAGAAGAAGGAGGAGGAGGAGGAGGAGGAGGAGGAGAAGGAGAAGGAGAAGAAGAAGAAGAAGAAGAAGAAGAAGAAGAAGAAGGAGAAGAAGAAGAAGAAGAAGAAGAAGAAGAAGAAGAAGAAAGAGAAGGAGGAGGAGGAGAAGGAGAAGGAGAAGGAGAAGAAGAAGAAGAAGAAGAAGAAGAAGAAGAAGAAGAAGAAGAAGAAGAAGAAGAAGAAGAAGAAGAAGAAGAAGAAGAAGAAGAAGAAGAAGAAGAAGAAGAAGAAGAAGAAGAAGGTTTTTTGGTGGGGTTTTTTGGTGCTCTCTGAATTTGGTGATTTTCTTGAAGCTGTTTCATTACCTAATTAGGTAACTTCATCAGTGCTAGAAGGGAGTGGAGTTTTTGGAGTGGAAGAGAAGAAGGAGAGGAGAACTGTGGGGTCCTTGGTGCTCTTTGAGCTTGATGGTTTTCTTGAAGATGCTTTACCCAACTAGGTAACACTTTCAGTGCGACCTAAAATTTAAACTACTGAATCTGAGAATGGGAAAAAATGTGCACGGTTGAATTTTGGATTAGCCAGGATTAGAATAAATCCATCCTCTTTCCCCCCAAAAGTGAAATTTGCTTTAATTATGATCAAACTGAAGCAGCCTGGATCTCAGTCGATCAGCATGACTGGAGACGAATTCTGTTTCCTAAGACATGTCCGAATTCCAATAGGTGGAAGAAAGTTACATACCCTGATCTCCATCGTCTTCTTAATTTTTGATTTCACCTTGCGAGGATAAACCTGTCAAACCACTCCAGATACACAGAATGGAACGTTCTTTCTAACAGGGGGATAAAAATCCTCCATATTAAAAAAAGGAAATCTATCAAAGGCACAAGGATAAGACCTTGATTAAAGGTCACACTGTTAGCCTTGTCTGGGTGTTACGCATGCTGAGCACTAACTCTGATAGCTCTGCATCAGCCATGTTGCCCCCTTGGGGTCCTTCTTCTGCAGACCCTCTTGCTTTCAGCCTGAACGTCTGCAGCGTATAAGTTCTTTTAGGAAAAATCGCACCTGCTTTGCCTCTCTGCAAGTCCCATCACAATGTCCTCATGAACTAGTTGTAAACCTAGTTTACATCATCTCCAGTTGGGCTCCCAGAATGTTGGGTAATAGAAATTCAGCCACACGTGAAGACTCACCACTGTGAAATATCATTACTCTGTTTCCTTAACTATATGCAGACATTCACCCAAGAACGACTAGCTGTCTGCAAGGAGTATAAATCCTTCCATTTCCCCACCATTCGGTCGGAACTGAAGAAGCTTCTTGGATGAGAAGTGAAACGTCTTCAAGGAAAACAAAGAAAGTCCAGTTGCCACTTGGGGGAGAAAAAAACAAACAACAACCCACGTTTGGCTCAATTCTTCTAAAGCGAAGAACCGCATAAGCCCTCCTAATCTTATACATCACCCTCACCTGTATTCTGATTCCCAGCTGCACTTTTTAAATTGAACCTTTACTGGGACCCAAACTTCAATTATGGCAAACTCCCCAAATAGGAAAACCAAGAATTATTTTCTAAATGCCACCTTCTGCTCCCCCAGTCATTCAAGGCAAGCCATTTAAAGCATTCACTCCAGGCAAATTGGCAGAGAGAATAAACGGGAAGAGACTAGAGGAGAACATAGAACGAGAGGGATCATTTCAACGCCGTTAACTTTTTATTTTCCTAGCTAGTTACCGTTTGGTCAGCCAAGAATCCAGTTGGTCTCATCGCGAGGGAAACATTCAGTAAAACTCCATACTAAATGCACTAATTAGCTTGGACAAAAAAAAAATATATACATTGCTATTGCTGCACTCAGAGAAGTAAACTAATAGTAACAAAGCCCCCGATCTTATAGTATCCTCTTCTACGAAACCCCAAGAGCTGTTTAGAGTTATTTATTCAACGCGTCTAGCGCGTTTCCCAATTTTAAAACTCCATGGGAAAAGACAATGATGATTGTCCAATCATTTATTTATAATACTATTATGTCTTCCAAATAACTGAGATAGGGAAGCATCATCACTGGGCCCCAAAGCAATTCTACAATCAAATAATCATTGGATGTAGGGCTCGAAGAATGAGGACCACACACGTTCCAGTTAAGGAAAAGAAAAAAAATATGAGTCAGTGGCTAGGAGAATGTGGATACAGGTAGTCCTCGATTTATAAGCCCCATATTTCTGTTGCTAAGCGATACAGTTGTTAAGTGAATGTTGCTCTATTGTACGACCTTTCTTGTCACAGCTGTTAAGTGAATCACTGCAGTTGTTAAGTTAGTAACACGGTTGTTAAGTGAATCCGGCTTCCCCACTGACTTTGCTTGTCAGAAGGGCGATCTCGGGACACTGCAACCGTCCTAAGTACCGGCCAGTTGCCAAGCATCTGAATTTTGATCACGTGACCACGGGGGATGCTGCAACGGTCACAAGCGTGAAAAGTGGTTCTAAGTCACGTTTTTCAGTGCTGTTGTAACTTTGAACGGTCACTAAATGAACTGTTGTGTTAGACAACATTCTTGTCCTGATGATAAATCTTACAACATTGTAAAGAGTGTCTTTTGGATAGGCAGTCCTGGACTTTTGACCACACTGGAGACTGGGATTTTGGTTGCTAAGCGATGCAGTGCTCGTGTGACTGCTCCCGATATTACGACAATTTTTATAACCACAGCTGCTAAGCGAATCACGGCGGTTGTTACACAGAGTCGCAGTTGCGATCAAGCAAATCCAGCTTCCGCAAATGGACTGTGCTTGCTGGCAAAGTCACAAATCGCGATCGTGTGACTAAGCAAGAGGCTTCGGCCGTGGTTAAAGCGAGCCATTTGCCAGGCGCCCGAATTGCGATCGCATGATCCACAGGGACAAGTCACAGGCGTCACTCCAAGAATAAGTTGTAAGTCATTTTTCTGAGTCCATTGTAACTTTGGGCCATTGTTGAATGACTTGTGGTAAGTGGAGGACTGCCCGTATTGCTTTGATCAAACTGTTCAATAAGAATTTTTGTTCGTGGAAAGAAAGTGGGCTCAAATGAAAATGACGAAAAGAATGACAAAGCTTCTTTCGTATTCCCGATGTTCTGAAGTTTTTGCGCACGAAGCAGCATAGGTAAAATCCCTTTTTCTCCCCTGTTCATTGTCTACCAATCAATTATATTCAATTTGCTTTGGGGAACAGTCTGAGCGCCTTGAAGCTTCCCCATTATTTGACCTTGGGGACTAGGATGTTGCATTCCACAATTCCCTCCCAAGACTCCCTTGCCTTCCAAACCTGCCCAATTTCTGTTGTCTGGTTGTGAGCGGGGTGCTTAGCGAGTCAGCCACGAAAGGTGCTTCCGTGGTCATGCGGCCAGCATGGATATATGCTGAAGCACACGGAACGCTGTAACTTTCCCACCGAAGTGGTACCTATTTATCTACTTGCATTTGCCTGCTTTCAAAATGGCTCGGTGGGCAGATGTGCTCATTAGCCAACAAATCCCCTGCATAAATTTCAGAAAAGTCAGAAAATGTCACAAAAGTCAGAAAAGTCTGATCTTTTTCCATTGGACAGAGTGGAGTTAAAGTGACCCGATGTATTTTTGTACCGTCACTTTATGCGCTCTTGGGAAATCTGCAGGAAAATTCCGAGTGCTATTATGCATTTATTTCGGTCCGTCTAATGCACATGCAGCCGATCCTTGGAGAGGAGCCAGGGGTTTAAAATAGAAACGGGGAATAAGAGGCCATGAAATTGATGAAGTGTATTAGAAAGGGGGGGAGGAAATGTTCCCTTAAAGTATTTGCTAGGTAACCTCTATCACTATGTCGTATGATGTAATGTATTTGGACAACGGCACCGTGAGGATTAGAAGCAGATGTATTAAAACCACTTCCACTTGCTGGCTTCCTGTTCTGTGCCATGTAGCACCGCCAGCTTTACGAAGGCAAGATGCACTAGGGCAGGGGTAGGCAACCTTGGCTCTTTTATGACTCATGGACTTCAACTCCCAGAATTCCTGAGCCAGCATGGCTCAGCTTGGAAGCCTCTCCCTTTCCTCTCAGCCTGGCTGGCTCAGGAATTCTGGGAGTTGAAGTCCACGAGTCATAAAAGGGCCAAGGTTGCCTACCCCTGCTCTCGGTTCCTAACATGAGGTGAGAGTTATTAATGAATCCATGAGAAAAGAAGTAGAGAGTTAGCACAACAGATAAAAATGCATCTTCTCTGTCCATGTTTGAAATATCTGCTCTGTTGACCCATATACTCTAGCGCAGGGGTAGGCAACCTTGGCTCTTTTATGACTTGTGGACTTCAACTCCCAGAATTCCTGAGCCAGCCACGCTGAGGGGAAAGGGAGAGGTTTCCAAGCTGAGCCATGCTGGCTCAGGAATTCTGGGAGTTGAAGTCCACGAGTCATAAAAGAGCCAAGGTTGCCTACTCCTGCTTTAATGCTATCCTTGATTTTGGTCCCCAGGTCCTATAGTAAAACTAATGGACAGGTATTATAGGAGTTATGGTCCACACGTTCTATAGATACCCCCTTAACTCTTTCCAGGAATGTTTATTTCAGTCCTTCCTACCTTTTTCCTATTCCTCAACAAAACCAGATCTTTTAGAAGTATTCTTCTGCCTACACATTTCTAGGGGTGAAATACAGAAGTGAACTAAATTTTCTGTAGATGTGCCTTCATTTTCCATTTTTATTGGGATTGATACAAATTTTACAATACAGGTAGGCCCTGACTTACAACGGTTCATTTAGTGACCGTTCAAAGTTACAACACCACTGAAAAAAAGTGACTTATGAACATTTTCACACTTAACAACCATTGCAGAATCCTCAGACACTTTGTAACTGGTGTCATATTTATGAGGGTTATGGTATCCCGGGGTCATGTGATCCCCTTTTGCAACCTTCCTGTTCTGTGCCATGTAGCACCGCCAGCTTTACGAAGGCAAGATGCACTAGGGCAGGGGTAGGCAACCTTGGCTCTTTTATGACTCGTGGACTTCAACTCCCAGAATTCCTGAGCCAGCATGGCTCAGCTTGGAAGCCTCTCCCTTTCCCCTCAGCCTGGCTGGCTCAGGAATTCTGGGAGTTGAAGTCCACCAGTCATAAAAGAGCCAAGGTTGCCTACCCCTGCACTAGGGAGAGAATACAGACCAATTCTGAGCAACTCACTCCTATTAACGCATGCTGACCTTCCTCAGTCAGAAAACTCAAAATCAGGAAGCACCTGCGCAATGTCTGCCCAACAACTTTAACATCAATTCCCAGTGGAAAGCCAAATGGGTGGCTGAACGCCCAGTTGTAGGAAGATATATAAATGATGGGGGTGAAGGTTTGTTCTCCGAGCTTGTGGGTTGGTTTCTGAATGTTTTGTTACCAGGCTAGGTGACATATTCAGTGGAATTTAGGGGGGATGTCAGTATTCTTCTCCTTATAAAGGCTTCGTGTGGTGAGTGAGTCTTGTGATGGGGAGGTCATGTCAGGCAAGGGTCTTTTGATGGGTCTTGAGACCCACTGATCACACAAAACCCTTATAAGCAGAACACCAACACTGACATCCTATAAACCAGGGGTCCCCAACCCCCGGTCCGTGGACCAGTACTGGGCCACGGCATGCCAGCAACCGGTCTGCACAAACAAGCAAAGCCTCATCTGCGAGATGCAGGCAGCACACAAAACCATACACTCTCCAGTCCACGGAAAAACCTCTCTCTGTGGAACCGGTCCCCGGTGCCCAAAAAATTGGGGACCTCTGTTCTAAACTCTGCTGAAGATGTTACCTAGCCTGGTAACAAAAAGTTTGGAAATCAACCCACAAGCTCGGAGAACGAATCTCCACTCTCATCTGACACTCGAGCTACAGATATTCCCCACTATCACCCGTATAAATAACACCATAAAAAAGGGGGGCCAGGCTTTGAACTACTACATCAGTAATGGACAACCCTGCATAGGATTCACACCTCACATGGCGTCTGCCGAGATTCACTTGATAAATAGGGCATAGTATCCTCCCCTCGGTGTGACTGCGGGGTCCCATGTCAAACTGTTGATCACATCGGAGAATGCTAGCCTGATGGAGCAGCCTCAACTGGGTGGATCGGGTGAGCTGTAGCTGCAGCAAGTTGGCCAGGAGGCTCCAGGCTAGGACCGGGAGCAGCTGCCACCTGTTAGCAATGAGGAGAAGGTGGAGTCCATACCTCACATAGAGTAGAGAGGAGACAGGCACAATGCGGGTCAGCTAGACTACTCATAAGGAGGCAACCTCAGCTCTCAGAAAGGGCTGTACCGGCGTCACCTACTTAACCCCATCCTGAAGATTTGAGTGTTGCTGGAGCAACGTGCCCAGTTTTGTGCCTTATGTGCCTGTGCCGTGTATCCTGGCATGTTTGACTCCTGGCTTAAAAACAGTAACTGTGAGAGGGACCTTGGAGTCCTAGTGGATGATCACTTGACTATGAGCCAGCAGTGTGCAGCAGCAGCCAAAAAAACTAATACAATCCTGGGCTGTATAAACAGAGGCATAGAATCAAGATCACTTGAAGTATTAGTACCGCTTTATAAAACCCTAGTAAGAATACTGGAATATTGCAGCCAATTTTGGTCACCATATCACAAAAAAGATGTTGAAAGTTTGGAAAACATTCAGAGAAGAGCAACTAAGATGATCAAAGGTCTGGAGACTAAAACATATGAAGAACGGCTGCGGGACTTGGGTTTGGCTAGTCTAAAGAAAAGAAGAAACAAGGGCGACATGATAGCAGTATTCCAGTATTTGAGAGGTTGCCACAAAGAAAAAGCATCATTATGATTATGCCAAACTTTCAAAACTAAATAAATAAATGGTTTAAGACACTAGCCCATATGGTAATACTAAAAGTTAAATAATTTAAATCAGGGGCCTCCAATCTTAGCAACTTTAAGACTCGTGGACTTCAACTCCCAGAATGCCTCAGCCTGCCATGCTGGCTAGGGAATTCTGGGAGTTGAAGTCCACAAGTCTTAAAGTTGCCAAGTTTGGAGAGCCTGATTTAAACAAATAAACGGTATAGTCCTAAGGAACTCTAATCGCATCACACAAGATCCTGGCTATATCAGCAGAACGACATTATTCGTTGGAGTGAATTCAGAGCTGGGAGGGACTTATTCCCTTTGCAATAGGTAGTACTTACTCAATAAAGTAGACTTCCCCTTTCTCTGTGTAAGCCATTTCCCAATTATCTGGCAAGGGCCCCAATTCGTCGTTTTCTTCAAGTTTGGGCTGCTTGGTTACATCCATCTCCTCTTTCACTTCTTCCGGCTGGCTATAAACAGGAGCAGGATAAGGCTGAGATGAAGGTTCTCCTGAGGCACCTGTGCTCTTCTCCTCATGTTCACTTGACTCTGCACGGACAAAAACACGGACATCATTTTTAAAGGTAAGGATAAAGCTTTCCCCTGTCTGGTCATATCTGACTCTAAGGGGCAGTGCTCACCTCTGTTTCTTGGCCAAAAGAGCCAGCGTTGTCCAAAGACATCTTCTGTGATCACACAACACTGTTGCCTTCCCACTGAAGTGGTACCTATTTATCTTCTCGCAGTTTGCATGCTTTTGAACTGCTGGGTGAGCAGGAGCTGGGGCAAGAGACAGGGGCTCATCCCATCATGGGGTACTTGGCTCTTGAACGTTCAGTTGACAGCCCAGCATCTTAACCACTAGGCCACCGTACCGCCACCACAATAGCTTACATTGTTCGTAGTCTATTATTTTTTGCAGTGAAGCACAATTGGTGTGACTGGGCTTCAGGAGGTCATCTCCAGGTCATACTTATGAAGACAGAGCGGGAGTGACACACGGGCAAAATAAAGAGGTCGGCCTTTCTAGTTATAAACTTCAGCCTGGACCAGAATCAAATAAATAATCAACAACTACATGCTATTATTATTATGATGTACACTACACTGTGCAATCATTTCTTGATCTTGATGCCTTGTGATCTTCATTATTAATGAATAATTTCATCGTCATCATTATTTCTTACTATTTGCAATGGTGGCGAATGTCTGTTAGATGTTACCTAAGCCTGGTAACGAAACGTTCAGAAAGCAACCCACAAGCTCGGAGAACGAACCTTCACCCTCATTTCTCACTATATCACTCGCAGGATATAACCAGGAACTTTTGTTGGGCTGGACGTGGGTCTCTTGTGGCAACGCAGCGACTCCAAGCTGATGACACGTTTAACGCCACCTTCCAGCTCAGTCTGTTCTTCTCCTACACTATATCTCAATCTATATTTCAAGTGGCAAACACGCCTAATACTCCTCAACATATATTCCCCTCAACAAAACCCTGTAAGGTGGGATGGGCTGAGTTGAGAGTTGACCCCAAAGTCACCCAGCCAGTTTTCATGCTTAAAAGAGTTCTAGAATTCATCATCGCCTGGTTTCTAGGCTAGGACCTTCACCACTACACCAAACTAACTTTCAGTTGCCAGTTTGTCTGTCACATGCCTTGATAGACATTGATATAATTTGACCCAATAGATCAAAGGTAGTCAGACCAATCTCCCAATAGTGACATTCTTTATATATATATATAAAATCAACTACATAGTTTTCCTCCGTTGGCTATCATTTTTCTTTTAAGTACCAAAGGTGGCTTTATTCCAATAAACATAATAATGTTACAGGGATCACAAACTGTTTAATCTGAATAAAATCCTCTCAGGATCCTGCAGTGGTTTAATCTCTTTGTATCATTATTTTTCTACAAACCTGAGGGGTTCCCCTTGATTTTGGCTCCAACGGCAAGGATTTTGCGCTACTACTTTGGTAAGTGACTCTTTTCTACCCGAAGCGATGTACTGTATATAGAGACAAATCATATTTAGCGCAAAGAATTTGCTTTTAATTTAAAAATATTAAAAGCGCGACTACAAGATATTCTGAGCCGCAACGTTTAAGACAGGCCGAATCTTTCCAGATTTGCTGAAGACGGAACTTCTAAATTAAGTCTTTCTGTAACCAATGGAAACCAGTCTTGCATGTTTTAGGTGACCTACTTTCAAACATTAAGCTGCATTACAGGAGGAGGATAAAAGCTCAGACATGAGTTTGATGAGGAAGTTCAGAGAAGTTCAGAGAAGCCCTCATGGCCCCGTTTCCACCCTCCAATCTGTCCAAAGGATTATCAATGTGGTTGGGTGAATAACTTCGTTCTTGATGACCACATTAAGAATAGCTCTGTGCTCCATCTTTACTCCCTCCAGCCAATGGGAGAAGGTAAAAGGGAAAAAAAAAGATCATGTATTTCTGGAGTCCCTGGAGTAACAAATCCTGTTAGCTCTACAAGACAGACCAAATCACGCTGACTTTACATGAAGACTACAGCTTTTCTGAGGTAGACCATACTAAGGAAAACCTTGCTATTCTACCTACATTTTTCCTTCTCTTCGTCTGAGACTCCAGGGAATCAGACAGGGCCAGTTTGAGTCTTTTACTAATTTACTAGTCTTTTACCAATACTGGGTTTAGTATTTTTACTCCTCTGGGCTTAACACCTGCTTCAGAAGTTGCTAAAGGAGAATATTTGTAGTTTAGGGTTGAATTGAGGGGTCCTTGGTGCTCTCTGAGCTTGGTGATTTTCTTGCAGACGTTTCATTACCCAAACTAGGTAACATCATCAATGCTACTAGAGAGTGGGATTTGCTCTCAATTTATATTCTAGTGGCTTGCCCTATCAGTGCTGGTGGGAGTGGTCTTGGAGGCTCTTTGATTGGGTTGTTTACTGTTAGGATATTTGGCAGTATCTTGATTGGTCTATTGGTTACTTTTTGATCGTTGGTCTGATGTTAATCTTGGTGTTAATCTTTGCTCATGAGACTGTTGATTGCTGATGGGGAGGTGTTTGGTATTTTTGTTCCCTTTTTGGCTTGTTGGTTGTCTCTTGCTGAGTGATTGAGAACTAGAATAACACCAAGTTAACACCAACCCAACCAAATAACTGTGAAATTAAATGTATGCCCTTGTTTTGCAGCTACTAAGTGAAAACGAAGTAGAAATGGCTTCAGCCAAATTCATGACACTAAGATTGTTGGCAGAGCAGGTACAAAAATAACCAGGGAAAATCATTGAAGCCTGGGAAACAGGCTCCTTGTCATTCAACAGGAGTGTTGATTTACCACCAGCTTATCAAATACTTAGGAAGTGAGGGTTTGGCAACACAAAGAAACAACAGCCAGGACTTAATAGCCAGCCATCAACATGCCAATAAAATCTAAAAAGCCACACACAACTAGGCACCCCATAAATATGACACATAGAATAGCCCAAAGGACACACTCTGCTAGAGAAGTTCCATGAAGGTAGGCTCCAGCACAAATCCAAAACCTCAGAAAACTAAATTTCTGGTCTCGGTGACCGACCCAGATTGGATCCTGTATCATGACTGATGGGTTATTATTGCTTTTTCCTTTTCATTCTGTCTCAGTGTTGGTTTAAAGAGTGTTTCAAAGAATATTTCTTATAAGAAAGTGAGGGTAAATGCTACCATTTTAGGCTAAGAATGGGCTCTGGATAACTTGATATAATGAAATATAAGAGACAACTTCATCCTAAATTCTTTCTTAGATCATCCATTCTGTTTGTGGTTTTGCTGGTGCTCATCTGCTTACAATACTTGGTATCTACCAAACATGCACTCAACCACATTGAACACTTCTCAAATTCTATCTTTCCCCTCTTCCTTTCTATAGCTTACATTCCATGTTTGGAGACACTGGCCAATGAATGGATAAAGGTGTAAAACTCCAAAACAGCAACAAGAATTCCAAATAATTGCAAGGGTCACTCAAATGGATTACAATTCCTTGGTTGCATAAACAGAGGCATAGAATCAAAATCACGTGAAGTATTAGTACCGCTTTTAAAAAAAACCTTAGTAAGGCCACACCTGGAATACTGCATCCAGTTTTGGTCATCACATTACAAAAAAGATGTTGAGACATTGGAAAAAGTGCAGAGAAGAGCAGCTAAGATGATTAAGGGCCTGGAGACTAAAACTTATGAAGTATGGTTGCAGGAACTGGGTATGGCTAGTCTAGAGAAAAGAAGAACTTGGAGGGGGGGGCATGATAGTAGTATTCCAGTATTTGAGGGGCTGCCACAAAGAAAAGGGGGTCATCTTATTTTCCAAAGCACCAGAAGGCAAGACAAGAAACAATGGATGGAAACTAATCAAGGAGAGAAGCAACCTGGAATTAAGGAGAAACTTCCTCACAGTGAGGGCAATTAACCAGTGGAATAGCTTGCCTTCAGAAGTTGTGGGTGCTCCATCACTGGAAGTTTTCAAGAAGAGACTGGACAGCCACTTGTCAGAAATGATAGAGTCTCCTGCTTGAGCAGGGAGCTGGAATAGAAGACTTCCAAGGTCCCTTCCAGCTCTATTCTGATTAAAATATCTGTCAGAGCTGGGATAAACGCTATCTCTTCTCTCACCCATCTCTATTGCAGGTAAGGCAAACCACTGCTGTTCTTGCAACCACTATTTTCCTTCATATTCCTTGGATATACAACTATTCTATTTTGAAAAGGCATCACACCGTCCTGAATTTTATTCAGTCCCAGTAGCATGGAAGATGGGTAAATGATCTCAATTTTCCTTATCGCATTAGCTTCCGGCTTTGAATCACCTATCGTGTTTGCAAATTTAACTTGCCCTTAGGAAATACATAATTAAAAGAACGTTTCCATATTCTAAGGCAACAACTTAATGGATTTCCTATCATTCAGAAAAAAAAACACCTCACAGAAACGTAAATCTACTCTTGTTGTATTTAGGTTTCATGGTTCACGTTAACCATTAGCAATCTGTTCCTCTATTTTGAGATAGAGAAGTATTTATCAGTTTAGGAATTAGGTGGGTGCAGTTGGGAAAATCTGCAGAACAACGCAGTCTGGAAGAAGAATGGAAAGACATTAGGCTTTGTAGAGATAAGCTATGCTCATGTCATTTTTCATATTCTAATCTAACCTATATAGCACTATAAAACTGACTTTGGTATCTTCCTAGCTGCAGATATGGATCCAGCAACATTGCGGTGTAGAAGGAAGGCCCAAACATTGGCTATGAATAATACAAGAGACTTTCATTGGAACTGTATGCTGTAGTTACACAATTTCTTTTAAAAAAAATCAACCACCCAAGTCATTCGTGGAAATCCTGCTTTAAAATTGAAGAGGGCCTCTCCATCAGCAGCAAATATTAACATTACTTTTGGAAGTTCTACCTTCGGTAGAGTTGATTATGGCAGGGCTTTTCAACCTTTTCACCCATTGTACCACTTTTAGGATATGGCAATATCCGAGTACCACCAGTCGCCTAGCAAGGTGTCAAAAACTTGATGACCAAAAAAAAGAAAAAAGTGATAAAGTACAGGTAGTCCCCGACTTACAACAGTTCGCTTAATGACTGTTCGAAGTTACAATGGCACTGAAAAAAGTGCCCTCCAAGCCACAGCCGAGCAAGACACCTGCCCGCCCGCCCGGCGGCGCTCTTCCTCCTGTCCGAGGTTTTCATTGTTGTGAGCATTTCTGTTGAGGATTGGCAGCAGGGGTGGGGTGGGTGGTGTTTGGTTTTTATTCCCCCCGTCTGCTGGGTGGTTGCAGCAGGTTTTGGTCACTTCACATGACCTTGGGACACTGTGATCATCATAAATATGATTCAGTTGCCAAGCATCTGAATGTAAATCACAAGACCCTGGAGATGCTGCAACATTCCAGCTGATCGGCGCTTCTTCTGGGCTCAGCAGAAGCACCAGGATCAGCGCCGAGCTCCAGCTGGAGCCTGGCACTGATCCTGGCGCTTCCGCTGAGCTCTGACAGCCCTGCAGCTCCAGGCATCTCTCGCTCAGGCTTGTGCGGTGCTGCCACCGGTTCAGCTCATTCCCCTCCCCCGCTATCACTTTTCTAGGATGGTCGCGTACCACCTGCCAGGTGTCAATGTACCACAGGTGGTACCCGTACCACTGGTTGAAAAGCCCTGGATTATGGAACACTGGAGAGCCAAATCTGCAGGTTGAGCTGAACAAAGAAGGTGTGCTACTGTTTACTTCCGACAAGCCAGCACAACAATGTCATTAATCGAGAGATTAATAGAAGGTTCTGAGAAACTGGACACAATCAAAAGGTTCTCAGCCGATGTTAGCAAGAGGAATCAGAAGAAAAGAGAAAAGTAGCAGCTTGCTCAGAGACAGATTAGAAAAACTTAATTGTTCCCACCCATTCCTCACCGATCACGTCTGCAAATTTAACATAGCCTTAAGAAATACATAATTAAAAGAACATTTCCATATTTTCAGGCAACAACCTAATGGATTTCCTATAATTCGGGGGGGGGGGGAAACCCCACAGAAACATAAATTTACTCTTATTTTATTCAGGGTCCATTGTCAATGTTATCTGTTACAAAAATTCCTGGACAAAAATACAGAATCTGACCCGGAGGGAAGGAATCTTAAATACTCCTGGATGAGAGGGGAGAAATAAGTGTCTGCAGAGACTGTGAGATATAAGGGGGCGGGTTTTGTCTGATTACGTGTGTGCAAATGCTGAATATAAAACATAATAATAGAATAGCAGAGTTGGAAGGGAACTTGGAGGTCTTCTAGTCCAACCCCCTGCTCAAGCAGGAGATCCTATACCATCCTGGACAAATGGCTGTCTGATCTCTTCTTAAATGCCTCCAGTGATGGAGCACTCAAAACTTCCGAAGGCAAGCAGTTCCACTAATTATTTGTTCTCACTGTCAGGAAATTTCTTCTTAATTCAAGGTTGGATCTCTCCTTGATAACCTCCCACTCATTACTTCTTGTCATGCCCTCAGGTGCTTTGGAAAACAAGTCAACCCTCTCTTCTCTATGACAGGGGTCTCCAACCCCCAATCCATGGACCGGGATGCAGGCAGTACATGAAACCACGCCCCTTCCAGTCTGGAGAAAAACCTCTTTCCACGGAACCGGTCCCTGGTGCTCAAAAGGTTGGGGACCTCTTCTCTATGGTATTGGAAGACTGCTATCCGGTCACCCCCCCTAGTCCTTCTTTTCATGAGACTAGATATACCCAATTCCCACAACCGTTCATCATACGTTTTAGCCTCCAGTCCCCTGATCGTCTTTGTTGCTCTTCTCTGCCCTCTTTCTAGAGTCTCAACATCCTTTTTACATCGTGGTGAGTGACCAAAGCTGGATGCAAAATTCTTGATAAGTGTGGGCTTATCAAGGGGTTACAAAGTGGTACCAACACTTCAGGTGATCTTGATTCTACCCCTGTGTTAATGCAGCCTAGGAGTGCATAAAAACCTTGGGAGGAAAAAAAGGCCTCACCTGGTGTGATTGCCATGCCATTGCCATTGACCACGGCTTTCTCTTCCTCTTCTTCCTCCGGGGGCTCAATCCCCATTTTTTCCATGTTGCTCACTGACTTGTTCCTTTTCCGTTTGCCTTCCGAACTGGGCGTGGCACCTGGGAGGATCTGATCTGTGACATTTAATAGCAGTGGGACAGGCTCTGGCGGAGGCTTAGGAGTACCGTAGTAATTATCTAGGATGGAGCAAAAACAAAAGAGGGAGGGGGAAAAAAAAGTTCAGCAAACAGGCTCAGAAAAAAACTTTTTCCTACTGACGTCATTTCATTACTATTGCAAATAATAAGGACCTTGAGGGTAATCCCAAAACATCTTAAAGCATCACTTGAACCCCCCACTGGCATTGACAAATCCACCATCAGTCAATTACCAAAGACGTCTTTATTTGGAACAGCTTACATCCTACAGCAGTATTTTTATCACCATCAAACAACCACACCTGTCTATTCCAGGTCCTTGGGAAGGACTTGGTAGGTGGATAAAAATGCCAAATCCAATACAAACATCTGGCTGACTGTGCAATGAACAACAACAACAACAACAACAATAATAATAATAAAATCACACCAATTCGAAAAATAATGGAAACAATCTAATTAAGCAGACATTTGGGGAAAAAAAAAACCAGTTTGTAAAAGATGCTGAAAAACTGCAAGAAGATCGCACAGACTGACTACAAGCAGCGGCATGACAAAGTAGCAACAATGGTGCATTGGAAGATCTGCAAGAAATATCATTTGCCTGTAAGCAAGAACTGGTGGGATCATAAAATAGAGAAAGTCATAGAAAATGATAAAGTTAAACTGCTCTGGGACTTCAGAATTCAAACAGACAAGCACCTGCAACATAACACCCTGGACTTAACAATTGTCGATAAGAAAGACAAAAAAGTCTGGCTAGTGGACGTGGCAGTGCCTGGAGACAGTAGAATAGACGAGAAAGAACTGGAGAAGATAACAAAATACAAAGACCTACAAATAGAAATAGAAAGACTGTGGCAAAGGCAAGCAAGGGTAGTACCAATAGTAATAGGCGCCTTGGGTGCAATCCCAAAACAACTGGAGCACCACTTGAACACTATCAGCATTGACAAATTCGCCATTAGTCAATTGCAAAAGGCGGCCTTACTAGGAACTGCTTCCATCCTGCGACGATATCTGTAATAACATCAAACATCCACATCTGCCTATCCCAGGTCCTTGGTAAGGACTCGATAGGTAGACAAAAATGCCAAATCCAGTCTGAACATCTGGCTGACTGTGCGATGATTAATAATAATAATAACAACAACAACAACAACAACAACACCAATTCAAAAAATAATGGAAACAATCTAATTAAGCAGACATTTGAAAAAAAAAACCAGTTTGCAAAAGATGCTAAAAAACTGCACGGCTGAGGTCTAGTTATATTGGATGGGAAGTCTTCAAATATTGCCGATGACCATCTGTTATGGAGGCTCTAGGGCAGAATTTCCTAACCTTGCAACTGACTGTTAGATGCACGGATTGCAAATCCCAGAATTTCCCCAAACAGCATTCTGGCTAGGGGAATTTTGGGAGTTGAAGTCCACGCATCTTAAAGTTGCCAAAGTCGAGAAACACTGATGTAACAGAGTAACAGAGTAACAAGAGTTGGAAGGGACCTTGGAGATCTTCTAGTCCAACCCCCTGCTCAGGCAGGAAACCCTGTACCACTTCAGACAAATGCTTGTCCAATTTCTTCTTAAAGACCTCCAGTGGTGGAGCACCCACAACTTCTGGAGGCAGGTTGTTCCATTGATTAATTGTCCTCCCTGTCAGGAAATTTCTCCTTAGTTCTAGTTTGGTTCTCTCTTTAATTAGTTTCCATCCATTGTTTCTTGTTCTGCCTTCAGGTGCTTTGGAGAATAGCTTGACCCCATCCTCTTCTTTGTGGCAGCCCCTGAGATATTGGAAGGCTGCTATCATGTCCCCCCTCGTCCTTCTCTTCATTAAACTAGACATGCCCAATTCCTGCAACCGTTCTTTGTATGTTTTAGTCTCCAGTCCCCTAATCATCTTTGATGCTCTTCTCTGAAATCTAGTGAATCCTGTGACTGTAACAGGGCTGAACTGGGTGATTTCATAGCAGCCTGATCCATCCATGACAGAGTCAGGTCTCCCTTTCAAGAAATAATCTGGAACAATTCTGGCAAAACTAAAATATCTGCATTAAAACTTCAACCATGTGGATTACGGCTGCAAGCAGATTTATATTTAAGTGTTTCAGACGTCTCTGCTCATTTGTTCTCCTTGTTTTTGCTCTTGGAGAACCTAATGAGGATAGAGTAAGCATGGAGTTCTTCCGCTTTTGCTTTTGCCAACTGCTTCGTCATCTTTGCCTGAATTTTGAAAATTAATTTTAGCTGAAATGTAATTTATTGAGATGGAGACAGTTCAAATTAATGCAGCCAGACTGTGGGTCATAAAATACAAAGGCTTTGGGGCTTTCCAAGTCCCACTGATTAAATTATTAGCTTTTTCGTCCTCCTTCCCTTCCAGAGCAATTAGCTATACGTGTATAACGTCTCACCAAAAAAAAAGGGAGCTAATGTTCTAATTAAATAATAATAAAAATAATACCTGGAGACAGCAGAAGAGGAGAGAGAAAAAGGGAAGGAAGTTGCAAAATTAAAAGACCTGCAAATAGACGAAGAACGACTTTGGAAAAGATAGGAGCAAAAGTAATAGGTGCCTTGGGTGCAATCCCAAAACATCTGGATCGGTAGCTGAACACCCTCATCACTGACAAACCACCAACAGTCAGTTGGAAATACAGCTTTACTTGGAACAGCTTATATCTCCCTCCCTCCTTCCCTCCCTCCCTTCCTCTCTCCCTCCCTCCCTCCGTCCCTTCCTCCCTCCCTCCCTACTTTCCTCTCTCCCTCCCTCCCTTCCTTCCCCTCCGTCCCTCTCTTCCTTCCTTCCTTCCTTCCTTCCTATCAGAGACCAGCTAGCTAGGACTATTCTAAATAATAAATTCTCAGACTGCAGGACTACAGTTATAATCCGAAGCTCTATCCTTCCACACACTGGTGTTCTCTGTCCTTTTGGCATCTGTCAAGTCCATTACTGCAATAGGGCCATCTGGCCTTCCACCATGGTGGTGCTCAAGTGTGGTAGACATTCTGCGGTGGTTTCATTCATTCTTCTGGTAATTACTTGGCTAACGCAGGGAGTGTGTTGTCTGTCTCTCATTGACAGAATCTGGAGTTCCCATTTCTTTATAGGAAGCCCAACCGAGCATAATGATTTTGGACACAGCTTGTAGGTTATTGTGTGAAAGAGGCCATCGTTGCGCAGCATGTGGTCCTTTCTTTTGGCAAGGATATTCACCAGCAGTGAAGAGAAGACTGGAGTTGGAGGCTGCCTCGTCTCTCTTCTCATTTTCTGCCGGAAGCATTTAAAATATGTCTCTAATTACCTGAAAGAAGGTGACAAGTATAAAGATACCAGGATGGTATTTAGTAAGACCTTTAGTAAGGCCTTAATTAATTAAGATCACCCGTGGAATACTACATCCGGCTCTGTCACCACAATATAAAAAAAAATGTTGAGACTCTGAAAGATCACAGAGAAGAGCAAAAAGAATGACTAGGAGACTGGAGGCTAAAACATATGAAGAACGGTCACCGGAATTGGGTATGTCTAGTTTAATGAAAAGAATCACTAGAGGAGACATGATAGCAGTCTTCTAATATGTGAGGGGCTCCTACAAAGATGAGGGGTCAAACTATTTCCCAACGCACCAAAAGAAAAGAAACAATGGATGGAAACTAAGCAAGGAGAGAAGCAACCTAGAACTAAGGAGAAAGTTCCTAACGGTGAGAGCAATTAGCCAGTGGAACAACTTGCCTCCAGAAGTTGTGGGTGCTCCATCACTGGAGGCTTTTAAGAACAGACTGGACAACCACTGTCTGAAATGGAATAGAAGATGTGGAGAGACCTGGCTCACAGGATTGCCAGGGCTTCCTTCCTGAGCAGAGGGTTGGACTAGAAGACCTCCAAGGTCCCTTCCAACTCTGTTGTTCTGTTATTCTGTAAGTACTATATGGACATGTCATTTCTGAAAAATTGGCTGTCCTGATTTATTATACATAAAATGTCCAGGAAGAATCGCTGTACTCTGGCACGATTTGCCGGGTCCTGTGAATTAGAGGCTAATCCTCCTAGGATCAAACAAATCACTACATTTAGTAAATTGTTATTATTTAATTTTTTTTGGAGATGGTAAAGAATATGGAGGACTAAGTAAACAACAGAATGACTATTCCCGGCAAACCGGCCTCTACACAGCAGCTCTGAGGCATAGTTGAAGACAAGTTCAGAGTGACTGAAGGGTTAAATAAATACCATCATGAGTTAGAGGTTGCCAGGCTTAATTAATAAAGCCTTGCTGAACTTGGTAGATGCCTGCAAGGCTTCACAACAGAGCAGGAAAGCAAACATTTCATCCTGCTATTCCTCAGAATATTCCTTGCGCTGTTTGCGACTCTAACGGAGAGAGCGCGTTACGGGGAGTGCTTGAGATATGAGTGTAATGGAGCCTGGCCGTTACAGTCATATGTTGTAATGATCATAAAATGGTCGTGTGATTGACTCCATTTTACAAGGGGGTTTTTTCTCTGTGTGTGAGACAGTCGTAAAGTGAATGCAGTGGTCCTTAAG
Source organism: Azemiops feae (assembly GCA_023970755.1). Classification (NCBI taxonomy): domain Eukaryota; kingdom Metazoa; phylum Chordata; class Lepidosauria; order Squamata; family Viperidae; genus Azemiops; species Azemiops feae. The sequence goes on from JALGBA010001079.1 coordinate 150,811, forward strand.
CGAACCAACGGCTCACCAGGGGTGCCTTTTTTGCTGAAATCTGGTAGCGCTGATTTTGGATACACCTGCTGTAATATGTCGAGAGTCTGAGAGTAATTAGAATGTACCAACTCTTGCCATACCAACTGCAGGGGTTTCTCCCCAAAATGTATTGTAGAATAGAATAGAATAGAATAGAATAGAATAGAATAGAATAGAATAGAATAGAATAGAATAGAATAGAATAGAATAGAATAGAATAGAATAGAATAGAATAGATATTGGAGAATAGAATAGAATAGAATAGAATAGAATAGAATAGAATAGAATAGAATAGAATGGAATGGAATGGAATGGAATGGAATGGAATGGAAGAGAAGAGAAGAGAAGAGAATAAGGAAGAAAAATAGAATAGAATAGAATAGAATAGAATAGAATAGAATAGAATAGAATAGAATAGAATAGAATAGAATAGAATAGAATAGAATAGAATAATAGAGTTGGAAGGGACCTTGGAGGTCTTCTAATCCAACCCCCTGCTCAGGCAGGAAACCCTATATCATTTCAGAAAAATGGTTGTCCAATCTCTTCTTAAAAACTCCCAGTGTTGGAGCATTCACAGCTTCTGGAGGCAGGTTGTTCCACTGATCAATTGTTCTGTCAGGAAGTTTCTCCTTAGTTCTAGGTTGCTTCTCTCCTTGATGAGTTTCCATCCGTTGCTTCTTGTCCTGCCTTCAGGCGCTTCGGAGAATAGCTTGACTCCCTCTTCTTTGTGGCAGCCCCTGAGATATTGGAACACTGCTATCATGCGTCAATGAAGACTCAATCATGCAGACCAAAAGTATCTAAATTTATGTTTAATGTTTTAACCTTTTGAGATATTTTTGGCCTGGATGATTGAGTCTACATACATCAGTGTTAAGTGTTTAGCATGTTGTGTGACCTCTAGCACTAGTGCTGATGATGTTACCTAGTTGGGAAATGAAAGGTTTGGTTTTGGTTTTCAAGAAGAGATTGGACAGCAATTTGTCTCAAATAGTACAGGGTCTCGACTAGAAGACCTCCAAGGTCCCTTCTAACTCTGCTATTCTGTTATTCTCTCCATCTCAAGATCCTGATGAAGGCCATCCAACTGAACACATTTCATGTAGCATACCCAGGGCTGAAAAGGTTGAGGTCATCTCCAGCTGATGTCTCAAAATCTTCTCCATAACCTTCTCCTCTATAAAAACTGGAATTATTAAACAGCCGACGAACGTTTTTCAATGCTGCTAGTGTCACCCAACTGAAGAGCTGAGTTCAGCAGCTAAAGTCTACGCACTTTGGAGACAAGAATTATTTCACACCCTTGTGCTCCCCAGTTCAAAGTTATTTTATGCCATAAACAGCAGGGAAGAAACCCCCACCCAGTTAAAATTTCTGCTTCGTTCTTCGAGGCTGCACCATTTGTACAGATTAGGCTTTTAAGGTTACTATGCCTCTCACAATTACTCTCCTTAATGGGCTATTTTTGGACTCGGCTGTTTCTCCCTTTTGCCATCTTCAAGGCACCACTGTAGAAAAATGGTTTTGCCTGGAGTTTTTCTGCCCGCTTGCTTGAAATTAAGACGCTCGCCATTGATCAGCTGCCAGATCTGTCCATTTACTAAGGTGAATTCTGACGTGGCCTGAATACCGTTTTTAAAAGATGCAGCCAAGTTTCTAAAATATGGGCTTAAATTTGGTGAGTATGCAGCCTTGCAACTTTGCCTCTACTCTTAATCCCATTTCTTTGCACTTTTATGTGATGGGGTCTAAATTAGATCCTTATAACCTGGTAATGGAGAAATATTTTGTAAAGCAGGACTCCTATCTTGATTAATTTAATGGGACCTGGAGAATGACATTCTCAGAAGAAGACCTTCCCTCTCTCACCAAGGCTGGAGAGAACCCTGTTTTGATGGCATTTCACAGAAAGTGAAAACAATCTTCATAAAAGCTTTGGGTTCTGCCTAATAATGATTTTACTTGATGTAGGAGAAAAGTAGGGAAAAACTGGGGGTGGAGTCAAGAGAGGACTTAGCCTAGAATCGTTAGATGTCCACAAATGCTCCAAGTCCAGCCCCCCCCAAATTTTGTTGACTCTTATCTAGTGCCAATTTAGCACTGAACGATAGTTGACCAGATTTTGTGTTCTTGTATAGGCATGAACAATAAATCTTCTGAACTAGAACTCATGTGTGATCCTGATTCTTTACATCCGATACTCAGTTATTGGCTTGAAACAGACTTAGTTTTAGCAGTATTTTATAGACATTTATGGAGTCAATTGTAAACCAGTTAGGCTTGTGAGATTTGGACACCTACAAATGTTTGTAAACAATTCAGAAAGAAAGAAATGGAGATCTGAAGTTTGTTAGACACATTCAAGATCTTCAACATCCCTAAAAAACTGTCTTGTATTGTATGTGTCAGCATAAAACAAGGATATAAAAAAAAAATCAAGTGCAGAGCTTTAAAAATAAAATAAAATCTGTGTAAGGAAGTCAATAATAAAAAAGGATTAATTTAAGGAATAAATTGGGATTGCCGCGTGATTTTGTTTTCCCATTAGCCTCTGTTCATGGCCTATAAGCTCTCAGATCAATATTTCCAAACGTGTGTGGAATTGACTTTCAATAGTTTGCTAACTAAGAGAGACACAAGAGTGATCTCTCCCATCAAGGTCAACAATAACATTTTTAAAATTTAAGTCAGTGAAGACTGGAAATAAGGTTTGCGTGAGATTAATGGTTCTTCTCTTTGGCCTCTCGTGAACAAGTTGTTTGCCAGAGGGAAACTTGTGTTTGTTTGGAGTCATCTCTCACCCTGCCATTCTTGGCCACGGTGCATTTTGGATACATTTTTCATGACACCTTTCTCCTGAGAACTATCGGAAATGAGTGACGGGAATGGAAACAACCCATTCTATCAATTGTGCCGAATGCCTGGGCCTACACATATTTCTACAGCATTGCTAAGAATGCTAAGCGTCTAAGATCCCTGGTGGCGCAGTGGTTAGAATGCAGTATTGCAGACAAACTCTGCCCACAGCGAGGAGTTCGATCCTGACAAGGCTCCAGATTGTTTGGGGCCATATGCTGACTCTGTAAATCGTTTGGAGAGGGCTGTAAAGCACTATGAAGTGGTATATAAGTCTAAGCGCTATTGTTATTGATATTGCAGGCTGAGTCTGCCCACAGCCAGGAGTTCGATCCTGACAAGGCTCCAGGTTGACTCAGCCTTCCGTCCTTCCGAGGTCGGTCAAATGAGGACCCAGATTGTTGGGGGGGGGGAAGGGCAAGATGCAGACTCTGTAAACCGCTTAGAGAGGGCTGTAAAAGCCCAGAGAAGCGATATATACGTTTAAGTGCTATTGCTGTTGTTACTTGACACCTTCCTGCCACTGTCCACCAGTGGACAGAGCAGAGCAGAGCAAAGCAAAACAAAGCAAAACAAAACAAAACAAAACAAAACCCAGAAAAGACAGCAGAGCTTTACAAGGGCCCAGGGTCCTAATTTTGATCACGCGACCGTGGGGAGGCTGCAAGAGTCGTAAGTGTGGAAAACGGTCAAAAGTCACTTTTTTCCAATGCCGTTGTAACTTTGAACGGCCACTAAACAAACCGTTCGTAAGTTGGGGGCTATCTATATACTGAGACAATAGAACAACTCAAAGAAGTAGTGCAAGATTGAAAGATGCAGAGAGAGTTGGCTCATGGAATCCTCCAGAGCTTCCTGCCCGAGCAGAGGGCTGGACTAGAAGACCTCCAAGGTCCCTTCCAACTCTGTTATTTTGTTACTCTGATATATCATCATCATTATCGTCATCACAGTCTCTTTTGTAAAATATATCAGCTGGTAATTTTTGAGACCTACTCTAGACAGTTCTGAGTTCAAGAAGCTACAGTATTGGCTTTTGATGCGTTACTTATTTCTCACTCATGCCTATGTCTAGGTCAGGGGTGGGCAACCTTGGCTCTTTTATGACTCGTGGACTTCAACTCCCAGAATTCCTGCGCCAGCATGTCTCAGCTTGGAAACCTCTCCCTTTCCCCTCAGCGTGCCTGGCAGAGGAATTCTGGGAGTTGAAGTCCACGAGTCATGAAGGGGCCATAGTTCCCCCATGCTGGCTCAGGAATTCTGGGAGTTGAAGTCCACGAGTCATGAAGGGGTCATAGTTCCCCCATGCTGGCTCAGGAATTCTGGGAGTTGAAGTCCACGAGTCATAAAAGAGCCAAGGTTGCCTACCCCTGGTCTAGGTATCTTCTTGCAAGCCCAACTATCATAAGTAATTACATTTCTCGCCTTGTACTTGTAAAATAAATCCTATTCCAGCATGAATTCTACAGATATAATTAATAGGTGTAGATGTGATTCTCTTTAGGTGGTATTATGAAAAAAAAAGCTATAATGGATTGCTCTAAATCAGGGGTCCTCAAACGTGGCCCTTTTTATGACTTGTGGACTTCAACTTCCAGAATTCCTCAGCCAGCGTGCTCTAAATGGTATTTAGACAAAGAATCAGATTGCGGTATTAAGTATGTCCAACTGTTGATCTTGCTCGGATTAATTACATGTGTATTTTCCTAGTCTGGAAAAAAAAAAGATGGTTCTGATTTGTCTGCAAATAAAAATCGTTGGAAACTGGAAAGTGTGTTTGTTGTCATGGTGAACACGCAAAGATGAAACAAGTATGAACTAAGGTGAAGATAATGAAGCTGGAATAAAACTTTAAATGTTTATGATTGATTGGATAGAATTTCATAGGGCAAATCAAAGCCAAAAGGATGGAAATTTTGACAAGCGCTGATAATTGTTATTAATAATTAATTTGGCAGTTTGCCAGCTGGTTCAACTTCATGACACATGTCAGCTACAATTCTTAAAATAGCTTGTCATTGGTTTTGTTAAATTAGAAATGATAAGCATTTGTTCCAAAATAGTTAGAAGGCAGCAAACTGCTTAAAAAACCATTGTACATTGATTTGGCCACCTACATATGTTGAACATAAACTTTTGCGAACACTTTGTAATAACATAGAACATTAAATTGATTAAAGGACCACACTTGGAATACTGCATCCGGTTTTGGTCACCACGATGTAAAAAAGATGTTTAGACTCTGGAAAGAGTGCAGAGAAGAGCAACAAAGATGATCAGGGGGCTGGAGGCTAAAATATAGGAAGAACAGTTGCCGGAATTGGGTTTGTCTAGTTTAATGAAGAGAAGGACGAGGGGGGACATGATAGCGGTGTTCCAATATCTCAGGAGCTGCCACAAAGAAGAGGGAGTCAAGCTATTCTCCAAAGCGCCTGAAGGCAGGACAAGAAGCAACGGATGGAAAGTAATCAAGGAGAGAAGCAACCTAGAACTAAGGAGAAACTTCCTGACAGTTAGAACAATTAACCAGTGGAACAACCTCCCTCCAGAAATTGTGGGTGCTCTATCACTGCAAGTTTTTAAGAAGAGATTGGACAACCATTTGTCTGAAATGGTATAGGGTTTCCTGCCTGAGCAGGGGGTTGAACTAGAAGATCTCCAAGGTCCCAACTCTGTTATTCTATTCTATTCTATTCTATTCTATTCTATTCTATTCTATTCTATTCTATTCTATTCTATTCTATTCTATTCTATTCCATTCCATTCCATTCCATTCCATTCCATTCCATTCCATTCCATTCCATTCCATTCAATCTAATGAAGAGAAGGACTAGGGGCAACACAATACAGTAACAGTGTTCCAATATCTGAGGGCAACACAATAACAGTGTTCCAATATCTGAGGGGCTGCCACAAAGAAGAGAGGGGACAACCTATTCTCCAAATAATGCTTCTATATTGTAAACCACCCAGAGACTGCTATAAAATGCTATGGGGCGGTATACGAGTCTTATTGCTATTGCTATTTAGTTGATTTTTGGTATTTCATAGCATTTTGGAATGATTTATTATATATATAGGCATCATGGCTTTATTGACTTGTGGCGTGGTGGTTAAAGTGCGGTATTGCAGGCTAATTCTGCCCACTGCCAGGAGTTCGATCCTGACAGGGCTCAAAGTTGACTCAGCCTTCCATCCTTCCGAGGTCAGTAAAATGATTGCCCCAGATTGTTTGGGGCAATATGCCGACTCTGTGAATCGTTTAGAGAGGGCTGTAAAGCACTATGAAGTGGTATATAACTCTAAGTCAGACGTGTCAAACTCGCGACATCACGTGACGTCACGCAACGTATCGGGACGGTTTTGCCATTGCCGGCAATGGGGTGGGCGCGGCTTCCGCGTGACACGTCTGGCCCGCGGGCCGGCAGTTTGACACCCTTGGTCTAAGTGCTATTGTTATTGCTATTGCAGGCTAACTCTGCCCACAGCCAGGAGTTCGATCCTGACAGGGCTCAAGGTTGACTCAGCTTTCCATCCGTCCGAGGTCGGTAAAATGAGGACCCAGATTGTTGAGGGCAATAGGCTGACTCCGTAAACCACCCGGGGTGTGTGTGTGTGTGTGCTGTAAAACATTGTGGGGTGGTATATAAGTCTAAGTGCTTTTGCTGTTGCTATTCAACTTTTTTTTTTTCCCCTTACTAAAATGACGCAGAAGCAACACAACTTAGGATCTTTCTCCCAAACCAACCGGACACTCTTTTTTTCCACTGTGTGTGCAAATGGAAAGATGCCTCTATCTTTCTCACAGTTATCTAGCAATAATCGCAGCTCGGGCCCCCGTGTGCATGTTTCAGCTTGCCTCTCTCAGGTCACAAAGATGAGCCTCATCTGAGGATGGAGAAAAAATAAAAATAAAAATCAATTTCTGTCTTGTAAAGTGGATGGAAGCACTTCATTCTGAGCTCAGCCCTTCCTTCTCGGCTTCAAAGCTCTGTATCGTTCAGAGAACAAAATCGAATGAGAACGATGGGAGTCAATGTCAAAGCTGGGTCGAGCGTGCCCACTGGTTAAAGTAGTCCTCGGTTTACGACCACAATTGAGCCCAAACTTTCTGCTGCTGAGTGAGACGGCTGTTAATTGAGTTTTGCTCCATTTCACGATCGTCCTTGCCACAGTCATTAAGCAGATCACTGCAGTTGTTAAGTTAATAAGATGGCTGCTAAGTGAATCTGGCTTCCCCATGGACTTTGCTTGTCAGACGATCGCAAAAAGGAGATCATGTGACCCCGGGACATTGAGGACATTGTCAGTGGTGCTCAAGGGAGGCTGGATGTAGTTCACTTGTGACTACGTAGGGATTCTAGGCTGATTCCTCTCTTGACTCCAACCCCTCTCCCCCAAGATTCTGCCCCTCCTTCTCCTATACATCCTCCTCTAGGCTCGTGATGCTGGCATATCACAAATCCTATCATCACCATCCTCAGTCAGGATGAAAAGAACGAAGGCTGCTAGATTTTGATACAGTAGGCAAAAATGCAGATCTTGGTCTGCTATTCTGAGATAATTTAAAATGTTGGGTCTTTCCCAGACAGCCCCTCAGCAACCCAATCTCCCTTGAAAGAAATCGTGGGCACTCCATCACTGGACATTTTTAAGAAGAGACTGGACAATCACCTGTCTGAGATGGTATAGGTCAGTGGTGGCGAACCTATGGCATGTGTGCCAGAGGCAGCACTCAGAGCCCTCTCTGTGGGCACGCGTGCCGTCACCTCAGCCCCGCCTTCCCCCATGGCCCCCTCCTCACCAGCAACTCCCCCAGAGATTCGCCCCCAAGCACGGCCCACGCGGAGCAGCACAGCCAAGGACATGGCAGCCGGGCAGCGGGGACAAGACTCTGCCCTCGCGCCCCATTGCGTGCAGTTGATGCTGTGGGGTGCGGATGGAGGGCATGGCTGCCATGGCGCTGCTGGGCCGCCTGGGCGATCTGCAGCGGGCCATGGAGGCGGTGGGTGGCCGGATGAGCGGGGGCTGGGGTGGAGCGGGGGCAGGCGGGGCGGCAGCAGGGCCAGGTTTTGGGCTCTTGTTCTCTAAAAAGTTCACCATCACTGGTATAGATTCTCCTGCTTGAGCAGGGGGGCTGGACTAGAAGACCTCCAAGGTCCCTTCCAATTCTATTCTATTCTATTCTATTCTATTCTATTCTATTCTATTCTATTCTATTCTATTCTATTCTATTCTATTCTATTCTATTCTATTCTATTCTATTCTATTCTATTCTATTCTAATCCTATCCTATCCTATTCTATTCTATTCTATTCCTGTTGCATCTACCCATGGTGAAATTCTTCCCTGTCCTTAAAATGATAAGTTGTTGGTTTTTTTTTTTTAAAAAACCCCACAGCTTTTTATGGGAGCTGTAATTTACAGTTCAAATAAACTGAGATTAAAAAAACAACGAGCAATGCAAACAGGCAGTCCAGCTTGTTTAGTGACTATTGAAAGTGATAAAGGCACTGAAAAATGTGACTTACGACCGTTTTTCACACTTGCAACCATTGCAGCATCCCCACGGTCACGTGATCAAAAGTCAGACGCTTGGCAACCGACTCGCCTTTACGACGATCGCAGTGCCCCTGGGGGTCACGTGATCCCCTTTTGTGATCTTCTGAGAAGCAGAGTCCATGGAGGGAAGCCAGATAATCACTTAAGAACCGCGCGACTAATTGAACAACTGCGGTGATTCCCTTAACATACGCGGCAAGCAAGGTTGTAAAATGGGGCAAGGCTCACTTAACAACTTCGTCGGTTAGCAACGGAAATTTTGGGCTCAATCGTGGTCGTAAGCCGAGGACTACCTGGTGTAAAAAAAACTCACGACTTATGCTAAAATCACAAAGCTATGCTGGGTCTTTTCAATTACGGTGCTGTTCCTTGTGCTACCGGGTTTTTTTTTCCTCCCTAAAGAACAAATTCAAATTAATTAGCTCTGGAAGAATATTAGTTACTTTTCTGTTACAGATTGGGTTCCCTCACCTATAAAAACAAGAGTAGAAAGCCACCGGAGTCGCGTGTAACCTGCTTCATGCTGTAAAATGTGTAAGTTATAGGTGACACCCTGAGGACCACCCTTTCAGAGAGCGATAATCGGAGAATTTCATCATCCTGACATCTGCGGGGAACCTACCGAGGCTCCGAAGTGTGACAAATTCGTGCCCCCGTTTTTGCTAACAACTTATTTTGTCAGAAGGAAGAGCAAGGAGGTTTATGGTCCGGAATCTAATCTTCACCGGCAAGAAGGAATTGGTTGATTAAGGTGAAGGAGTCTGACACTTGAAGGAAAGTGTATTTGTGACATCCAGGGAAGATTTGCAATAGTGGAGGATATCTGTAGCCGTAGGCAGTGCTGGGATTCAAATATGTCAACAACCGGTTCTCTGTGTGGATGCCGCTTCCGGAAGTCCATTCTGGGCCTGGGCAACAAAAAATTAGCCACCGCTTCTGCCGAAGTGGTGCGAACCGGCTGAATCCCACCACTGGCCGTAGGGTGTAGGATGAGGGTGAAGGTTCGTTCTCCGAACTTGTGGATTGGTTTCCAAACGTTTCGTTGCTAGGCTAAACCTTCAGCAGAGTTTAGGGCAGGGGTAGGCAACCTTGGCTCTTTTATATACTCGTGGACTTCAACTCCCAGAATTCCTGAGCCAGCATGGCTCAGCTTGAAAACCTCTCCCTTTTCCCTCAGTGTGGCTGGCTCAGGAATTCTGGGAGTTGAAGTCCACGAGTCATAAAAGAGCCAAGGTTGCCTACCCCTGGTTTAGGGCATGTCAGTGTCCGTGTTCTTCTGTTTATAAGGGCTTCAGGTGTGGGTGTGTCATGTGAGGGTCTTGTGGTGGGTCTTGTGATGGGTCAGGTGTGAGTCTGTAGGATGAGGGTGAAGGTTTGTTCTCCCAGCTTGTGGGTTGGTTTCCGAACGTTTCGTTACCAGGCTAGGTAACATCTTCAGCAGAGTTTAGGGGACATCAGTGTTCTGTTTATAAGGACTTCAGGTGTGGGTGTGTCAAATCGAGGTCTAGTGATGGATCAGTTTTGAGTCGTCAGTGAGAGGCTTGGATGAATCTTGTGATGGGGAGGTTACATCAGGTCAGGGTCCTTGGGAGGTGAACTGCTGGTTGGCTGTGTGGTTGATTTGGGTTCTGAGTGGTTTGTAGGCTGGTCGTAGGTCGATGTGTCTGTTGATGGAATTGCTTGTGGGATGCCGGGCTTCAATGAACCTGACCCATCGCAAGACCCTCACTTGACACACCCACACCTGAAGCCCTTATAAACAGAAGAAGACTGACATCCTCTAAACCCCGCTGAAGATGTCACCTAGCCTGGTAACCATCCCACAAGCTTGGAGCATGAATCTCCACCCTCATCCAGGGAAGAGCTGAGAAGAATCAGACCTACATACTTAAGAGAGCAGATAAATGTGAGGATAGGCAGGTCAGGCCCAACAGTTTGAAACCCTGAAGGAGAAAAGAGGGATGTCTGTGTGACAAGATATGATAAGGTGAAGTCAAATACAATTGCTACAAGGAAAACAAGAGAGAGACTAATGTGGATACATGCAGAGCCTTCTAACACATTGAGAAGACATGTAGAGGAACCAAAGACATGTAGAGATAACCAAAGAAGAATACAATATGGTGTTGTGAAACTGTGGTAAAGATGTCAAGAAGGCTACAGAGAAACCAAAGGGACAACAACAACAACAGCAAGAATCCCACCCCATATGTGTGTGTGTTACAAATAAAAAGAAAGCCAAAGGGGATGTGTAGATTCATTGCAAGAAGACACTAGTGAACCGGTAATGAACACATTTTCTCAAAAAAGTTTGTTTTGGATCATTATGCCTAGAAGAAAACCAGAATTGAAGTTTAGGGTAAACCAGGCAAGCGTAAGACTGAACTACTTTGAGCCAACTTAAGTCTTGAAAGACAGATGGATCTTAGGGTACCGAAGGAGTAAGTGGAAGCAGTTGTGGAACCACTTTTGATAATCCTTGAGAAGTCGTGGAGGACAGGAGAAGCCCCAGAAGATCAGAGGAGAGCAAATATGATCCCCATCCTCAAAGAATGGAAGGAGAAAGAACTGGGGAATTAACAAGCTTGTCAGGTTGACACCCTACCTGGTAAGAACTTCGAACAGATAATTAAATGACATTTTTGAGCACCTGGATGGCATGCTACAGATAAATAGCATGTATTTTGTGACAAATGTATCATACCAGGTTAAACTGATTTCTGTCCTCGACAGAATTGCTTCCTAAGTCGATCAGGGCAATGCCACAGGCATCAAACATCTGGACCTTGACAAAACCTTTAATGAAGTCTCTCGCGACAATCTCTTTCATAAAATGGCAAAACGTGGGTTAGATGATAGAACTGTAAGACGGACTCCCAGCTGCCTGAATGACAGAATTTGAAAAGGCTTGATAAAGACTCAACTTCAGTTTGTAGGGAAGTATCAAGTAGTAGACGATCAAACGATCCATATCTTTAGGGTGGGCCCTGTGCTGACCTGGATGAGGGAACTGAGGGGATTCAGAATAGAATAACAGAGTTGGAAGGGACTTTGGAGGTCTTCTAGTCCAGCCCACTGCTCAAGCTGGAAACCCTGTATCACTTCAGACAAATGGCTGTCCAATCTCCTTTTAAAAACCTCCAGTGTTGGAGCACCCACAACTTCTGGAAGCAAGTCTTACTTATCAAGCCATCTGATATATAACACTGGGAAAGGTGTGTGGGGAGAGAGAGAGGAAGAAGGAGAGAGAGAGCTGAAAGGAGAAGAAGCTAGCCATGGTAGACCATTGAAGAAGAAGAAAAGAAGAAGAAGAAGGAGGAGGAGGAGGAGGAGGAGGAGAAGGAGAAGGAGAAGGAGAAGGAGAAGGAGGAGGAGGAGGAGGAGGAGGAAGAGAAGAAGGAGGGAGAGAGGAGAAGGAGAAGGAGAAGGAGGAGAAAGGAGGAGGGAGGAGGAGGGTAAGAAGGAGGAGGAGAAAAGGAAAAGAGGAAAAGAGAAGAAGAAGAAGAAGAAGAAGAAGAAGAAGAAGGAGGAGGAAGAGGAGGAGGAGGAGGAGGAGGAGGAGGAGGAAGAAGAAGAAGAAGAAGAAGAAGAAGAAGAAGAAGAAGAAGAAGAAGAAGAAGAAGAAGAAGAAGAAGAAGAAGAAGAAGAAGAAGAAGAAGAAGAAGAAGAAGAAGAAGAAGAAGAATTAAAAACTGTAGACAGTCAATAGGCTGAAATAAAAAGGATGGAATTGAACAGGAAGAAATGTAAAGATCCACATCCTAAGTAAGGATGAAGGAAACCCAGCAGGGCAGTAGCACATGTGCAAAGGATCTGGGTATCCTTATATACCTCTCGTAAGTTACATACGAGCCTATGATTCGATGATCCTTGTGATGATCCTACTCTAATCATCTCCAGCTCAAACCTTGAGAGGCATTTACCTTCTTTCTCTTGTTTCTTTAACATCCAGCTTTCCACCGCTTAAAATAAAGATTAATCTCTTCTTTACTTAGCCAGGAAACCTTTCACCTTGATTCCTGACTCCCAGAAAACAAAACCATCGATCACTTTTGGGTGTCGAGTGCCAATTCAACCAAGCGGGAGGCTTAAAGACCTCACACCTTTGTTTTTAACAGCGACCAAAAATATGCATGGCTTCAGTTTACCAAGTGGATTTTGTCGCAGTTCTCAAAGTTTTGGGGTTGCAAAACACTTCATTATCATAACCAGAGATCCATCCTGCACATCCCCAGTGCAGGAAACGCGTGGAAGTCAAATTCATTGATTGGCAAGATGTGTATGTATCTTTCTGTGAAATCCTAGGGGTGTGGTGCTCTGAGGGTTAAGATGCTGGGCTTGCCAACTGGAAGGTTTGGCAGTTCAAGACCCAAGCACCCTGTGGCGGGGTAAGCTCCCAGGTCCTGCCAAGCTAGCAGTTCGGAAACCATGCAAGTGCGAGTAGATAAATAGGTACCACTTCGGTGGGAAGGTAACAACGTTCCATGTGCTTTCGGCATATAATCATGCAGGCCACATGAACACGGAGGCATCTTTGGCCAAGCTGTCTCCCTTGGCTAGGAAACGGAGATGAATACTGCCCCCTAGAGTTGGACCACAACTGGACAAGGAAAACTTTTTTTTTTTTAAAGCCTTTTTTTCATGAAATGCTTGGCTGAGGGAGCTCTGTGGGTGACAGTTCATTTGCATAAGTTATATCATTTCATTTCACAGGCCCAGGCCTGATATAAAGGCCACCTTTTAAAAAGTTGGTGAGGAAAACTCCTTTGATATTATAGAATAAAATCTACTTGGAGGGGGGGGGTAACCCGTTTATTTTTTTTTCTTGTCAGTTTTTTTTTAAAACAAACACAGAATATGGTGTTGCAAAAAACGGACAGAGCCATCTTGAGGGGTTCAAAGGTCGCAAAAGCGTTCAGCAGCAGCCCCCATATCTGTTTCAGACCAAGAACTTCAGACAAAGGGTACGGGTGATAAATGGCTCGTAGAATACTCGACTTACACCGCAGCTGAGCCCAAAATTTATGTCGTTAAGCGAGACATTTGTGAAGTGAGTTTTGCCCCCCCATTTTACGGCTTTTCTTGCCAGAGTTGTTAAGCAAAACACTGCAGTGGTTAAGTTGGTGACACTGGCTTCCCCCTTGATTTTGCTTGTCAGAAGGCGTCGCAAAAGGTGGTCACGTGACCCTGGGACACTGCAATTGTCATAAATATGAGTCAGTTGCCAAGCTCCGAATTTTAGTCCTGTGACCAGGGGGAATGCTGCAACGGTCGTAAGTGTGAAAAACGGTCATAAGTCACTTTTTCCAGTGCTGTTGTAACTTTGAACGGTCACTAAATGAACTGATGTACTACCTGTATTTGTTGCCTATGGCCAGATTCAAGAAGTGAACTCTGTGCTTCCTACACATTACAGGAAAACTAGAAGCCAGGAAAGGTGTCAGCAATAAATTACAATCCCATAAATTAGATCAGCAGGAATGATTTATGCCCAGTGTGGCATTCCATTATGCACATAGAAACACTTCGGTGCTCCGGGATAAAATTCATTTTTATGCAGCCTTGCTTACAACATAAATACGACTGTAATGTTCTACTATGCGGTAGGACCATCCTTTGCGCGAGTTATTACAAGGGCAAACTCACAAAGCAGGCATGTATTGCCAGGGCCTCTGGGGTACGTTGCCACAAAAGGTCATTTTCATCAATGAAATGATCTTAAAACCAGGGGTGGGAGAGCTGAGAGCAACGGGTTCCTCTTGGTTTGAGGTAGGGAGTTGGTTTAGAACAAGGGTGGGGAACCATGGCCCTTTTATGACTTGTGGACTTCAACTCCCAGAATTCCTGAGCCAGCCACGCTGAGGGGAAAGGGAGAGGTTTCCAAGCTGAGCCATGCTGGCTCAGGAATTCTGGGAGTTGAAGTCCACGAGTCACAAAAGGGCCATGGTTAGACTAGACTAGACTAGAATAGACTAGAATAGACTAGAATAGAATCTAGAAGGGACCTTGGAAGTCATCTAGTCCAACCCCGTGCTCAGGCAGGAAACCCTATACCATTTCAGACAAATGGCTGTCCAGTCTCTTCTTAAAAACTTCCAGTATTGGAGCATTCACAACTTCTGGAGGCAGGTTGTTCCACTGATTAATTGTCCTCACTGTCAGGAAATTTCTCCTTAGTTCTAGGTTGCTTCTCTCCTTGATCAGTTTCCATCCGTTGCTTCTTGTCCTGCCTTCAGGTGCTTTGGAGAATAGCTTGACTAACCCTCTTCTTTGTGGCAGCCCCTGAGATATTGGAAGACTGCTATCATGTCCCCCCTTGTCCTTCTCTTCATTAAAATAGACATACCCAATTCCAGCAACCGTTCCTTATATGCTTTAGCCTCCAGTCCCTTAATCATCTTTGCTGCTCTTCTCTGTACTCTTTCTAGAGTCTCAACATCTTTTTTTTACATCGTGGTGACCAAAACTGGATGCAGTATTCCAAGTGACCAAGGCCTTGTAAAGCGGTATTAACCCTTCACGTGATCTTGATTCTATCCCTCTGTTAATGCAGCCTAGCACTGTGTTGGCTTTTTTGGCAGCTGCAGCATACTGCTGGCTCCTATTTAAAGGATTGTCCACTAGGACTAGGTTCCCCACCCCTGGTTTAGAATAATGAGCAGGAGGGGAATATACAGTACCTTCTTGACAATACCCTTCGTACGATGCTTCTCGTGAACAGACAAACAAATGCAACTTGACACTAGTCATCATTCGAAGCCACCCAGCTCCAGGTCACCAGATAATTTTGGAAACACTTTACTCAAATCTTCCTTTATTTACCACAAAGACCGGGGGTTTCATTAATTCCACTTTTCTTCCCCGATGGCCTGCTGTGAAGTTGCCTTTTTGCAGGCAGGATGCCAAGTGATCCAGATGTCCCGAGCAGTGAAATGAAAAGGAAGTGGTTTCCTTGGCAACTACAGTGGCACAAAAGCTCTCTGGTTTTTATTTTTTTCCCCCCCTCTCTCCCTCACGGAAAGCCTTGAGTAATCCAGACAGTTACAGAGGAATAATAATAAGCATCGGATCGGCGCCTGACGCCACAAGGACGGATAGTGAGGAGGAGAAAAAAAAAAAGGTGAGTTAATGTTATTTATAAATCTGTTCGACTCCAATCCTTTATCCCACCAAGATTCAAACAATAGTCTCTCGTTTGCATTCCGGCTTTCTTAGAATCAGAAATGAAGAAGAGCTGAATGAAGAAGAACACAGGAACTATGGAGCAAGATCCTGAAAAAGAGCAAGGAAGGAGGCTATTTTAAAGACAGACTAACAGAGCTGGAAGGGACCCGGGAGGTCATCTAGTCCAATCCCCTGCCCAAACAGGAGACCCTACACCATTTTTGACACACGGCAGTCCAGTCTGTTCTTGAAAGCTTCCAGGGATGAAGCTCTCACAACCTCTGAAGGCAATCTGTTCAAAAATGAAACCATTGCATGAAAAATGCCAGCCTCCGAAAACACCCAAGAAGCCATATTTGGGAAACACCACATACTTGGGTTCTTCAACACACCAACACACAGAGATTGTGCAGCAAAACATAAGGAAAGTAATGTAGTATATGCAGTCCAGTGCAGTGAGGAGTGTTCACAACTCTGCATTGGAGAAACGAAGAAGCCTTTAGACAAAACAATGGCCCAGCATGGAAGGAGCAGCACCACAGGGAGCAGAATCAGCAGTAAACCTTCACTTAAAAGAAAAAAGATGCTCTTTTGAGGACCATAATAGAATAACAGAGTTGGAAGGGACCTTGGAGGTCATCTAGTCCAATCCCCTGCCCTAGCAGGAGACCCTACACCATTTTTGACACATGGCAGTCCAATCTCTTCTTGAAAGCCTCCAGTGATGGAGCACCCACAACTTCTGAAGGCAAGCTGTTCCATTGGTTGATTGTTCTCACTGTCAGAAAATTTCTCCTTATTTCTAGGTTGAATCTCTCCTTGATCAGTTTCCATCTATTATTGCCTGTCTGGCCTTCAGGTGCTTTGGAAAATAGGTTGACCCCCCCCCCTCCTCTCTGTGATAGCTCCTCCAATATTGGAAGACTGCTATCATGTCTCCCCTGGTCCTTGTCTTCACTAGACTAGCCATGCCCAGTTCCTGTAACCGTTCTTCATAGGTTTTGGCCTCCAGTCCCCTAATCATCTTTGTTGCTCTTCTCTGCACTCTTTCTAGAGTCTCAACATCTATAGTGTGAGTCTCAACAAGTGTAGTGTGGATGCAGTGTTCTAGGTGTGGTACTCTAGAAATAGTCAGCTTGCTCATTAATCAAGTTTTGTTCCTTGGGAAATTGCTGGCAAGCCCACCCAATGCAACACTTGAGAGCATTAAGCTAGGCACTTGTGAGTCACTCTTATACGTGAATATTAAATATAACTTTATAAACGGGAAGCTGGCGTGATCTTTACTTCCAAGAATGCCTCTGGGCACTATATAGGAAGCCTGTAATGGCTTGTGGGGAAGAGGAGGGAGAGACAGAGGCTGCCTAGGGGTGGATCAGATAAGAGAGGGCATAGCCTGCAGCTGTATAATGACTTGCCAGATTGATGTCAGCCTTCCCAGGCAGAATAGACAGAAAACACGGCCAGATAATCTAACACGACTTTATTGTAGAGCTGCCTAACAGAAATCTTGCAAGTCTGAAGGTACACATCACCTGCTGCCCTTTTTAGAATCTGAAATCTATGTTCAAACGTAGAGTAATTTTACATTAGGGAATACAGGTAGTCCTTGACTTACGGCCCCAATTGAGCTCAAAATGTCTGTTAAGCGAGACATTCGCCTCACTTGACAACTTTCCTTGCCACAGTTGTTAAGGGAATCACTGTGTCAACGCTGCTAACATCGGTTGTTTTTGCTTTGACAATAGTAGAAATGCAACCATTTTCTTCTTATGTTTTACTTTTAGAGTAGATGATGCTGGGGGGAGGAATGTGCATGAGAGTTTAGTTAGACATAACAATACTGGACCTAGTGTGAGAACCAAGGTTAATGAAATAAGAGATGATAAGGATTGGCGGGCTGGAGAAATGGAGGGAAGGCCTGCATTTCAAACTAATTGGAGAATGTGATTTATGACTGTTAATTGGAGCAGGGAATTGTGCTTTGATACTATGGGCTCAGGGGAGGGGAATCCAGTTTTTGGCTTCGACTGTGTTAGTGCCCATGCTATGCTTCTCAAATAAAGATTCTTTAAGGTAAACAATGCATCAAAGTTCTTCGAAGAATTTCATCTGTCAACTTATTTCCCAAAGCACCAGCAGGCAAGACAAGAAACAAAGGATGGAAACTAATCAAGGAGAGAAACAACCTGGAATTAAGGAGAAACTTCCTAACAGTGAGGACAATTAACCAGTGGAACAGCTTGCCTCCAGAAGTTGTGGATGCTCCATCACTGGAGGTTTTCAAGAAGAGACTGGACAGCCACTTGTCTCAAATGGTATAGGGTCTCCTGCTTGAGCAGGGGATTGGACTACTAGAAGACCTCCAAGGTCCCTTCCAACTCTGTTATTCTGTTCTTAGCTCCTTCCTTCACCAATTGCTTAAGGAGGTCTAGTTCTTTGGAAAAGGGACTGCGAACCAGAATGCCACTTCCTTGTTGTTCTTACCAGTCATCCTGGCTATTGAAACAATTGGCTCCTGGGCTAAAGACATCAAGCAAGCTAAACTACCTTGTTTGTTAACAAAGGCAGGTGCTGCTTCCTGGGAGAGCTCTTTTGTAAAATAACAGCCTTGTAACCACTGTGACTCCTCCTGCGTTTATCGCCTGGCTGTTCAGAATCCTGCAGTTCCATCTTCAGAGAGAGGGTCTCTCTTTGTGTTGAAGACGCAAGCCGCTGTAGGACTTTGGCAAATATCTCGCTCACTGACTCGGTCTTGAAGAATCTTTCTTTCTTTGGTGTACGGGGTGGACTGCAAACCACAGAGACCATAGGATTTGCTTTTCGTTACATGCCGAGTGTATCCAGTTCTTCAAACAAGGGGGAAGACAATCCATTCCTGCTGTTCACCTTCATGATTTATAACATATTGCATCCATCATTAGCCCACTGATCAGTTCCCCCAAAAAAATAATCACTTCAGAACGGGTTTCCTACAGAGGAGAACAGAAGGTATGCCTTAATTCAGATCCAGTCTCTCTTATGTATGTCGTTTTAGATGCCTCCGCTTTGTTTTTTATTTTTTTTAAATTTTTAAATAATTTTTATTGAATACAAAAAAAAGAAAAAAAAGATTAAAAAAAACATTGAACATAGTGTATCATCTTTGACATACATCTTTGTCTAGACATTCCGTATTATACATACTGTATACTTTATACATTTCAAATATTCTTCCTCTATTTACATCCCTTCTAATGACCTTCCTTCTTTTTTTCCCTTCCATTTGTAAAATTTATTCCAGCTTAAATAGTATTCTGTTTCCTCCTGATTTTTTAATTCTTTAGTCATCTTATCCAATTCTGCGCAATACAAAATTTTCCTTATTAACGCATCTCCACTAGGCACTTCAGTTGCTTTCCAATTTGGGGCAAACAAAATTCCTGCCGCCGTTATCACATGAATAATTAGGTATGTGTCATCTTTGTTTATATTTTTTTCTAATATGCCAAGTAGTAGCGTCTCTGGTTTATATTGAGTTTTTTGACCCGTCATTTCTGTTATCCAATTCCAAACCCTCTGCCAATAAACCTGTACCTCTTTGCAAGCTCACCAAACATGAAAAAAAGTACCCTTTTCCCTTTTACACTTCCAACAAAGTGGTGAGTAGCCACTATACATTTTTGCGAGCCTGGCCGGTGGCAGGTGCCTCCGCTTTGATACCAGTAGACATATGTCAATAAAAGCAAAAAAATCAAGTGGTGGATGTAGCATGCTTTTCTCGGTAGATAAAAACCTAACTTTTTTTTTTTGCAGAAATTGATAGTAGATGCAAGGAATTCTGTCCTGAAGCTTCTCGGATGAGAAGCGAAATGTCTTCAAGGAAAAACAAAGTCCAGCTGCCTGTTGAGAAAGCACCATTGAGACAACCATGATCTGGGTGACTGAGAATCTCCACAGACAACTCTGTACTAGGTTTCTGAAATTTGCGGAGTTGAGTGAGGTTTATAAGACTATAACTCCCTCTAATCAACCCTGAATGTTCTCTGGAAGGACAGATCCTGAAGCTGAATCTCAAATACTTTGGCCACCAAATGGGAAGACCTGGTCCTCCAAGGGTGGACCCATCACCAGTGCAACTGAGTCCCTTGTTCTTAGTTGTCCTCTTCTTCTCTTTCCTTCCACCTTTCCCCCAAACTGGTCTTTGCATCGTGTGTCCAAAATAAGGGAATTTGAACCTGGTCATTTGTACCTCAAGTAAGAAATCTGGACTGATTTGTTCAATGGCCTATTTGTTGCGTTTCTTGGTTGTCCGCAGTATTCTCAGGAATCTTCTCCAATAAGAAAACCCCAAAATATTCTGCCTTAAAATTCCTAGCCTACCATTTCACACTAAAGCAGAGTGCCTGGCTGAGGAATTCTGGGAGTTGAAGTCCACAAGTCATAAAAGGGCCAAATTTAAAGACCCCTGCACTAAAGCATATTGCACTTGCTTGCCTTTAAGCAAATGAACATTTCCTAATGATGAGAGCAATCAACCAATGGCATAGCTTGCTTTCAGAAGTTGTGGGTGCTCCATCACTGGAGGCTTTCAAAAAGAGACTGGACAACTAGTTGTCTGAAACTGTATTGGGTCTCCCGCTCAAGCAGGACTAGAAGATCTCAAAGGTCCCTTCCAACTCTATTATTCTATGTTCTGTGATAAGTTATAGAAATAGTTAGGAACCATCTAGGAGCTATTATGCTATAAAAAGATGGGAAACCCTGACTCTGTCATTTTATATAGCTAGTTCAGCCAGGTGCTATCAAATCCTGGTGACCAAGGAATTAAAATGAGGTCATCTTAAATAATATAAGATGGAAACTGCCATGGGACTCATAACTTCGTGTCAGTGTACATGTTGTGGATGCAAATAATTTTCAATTGGCACACCCAGCTAAGGCTGAGTAGCTTCCTAGTGCTGACTCCACATAAAACAAAAGTCATGGTTTAAGCTAGGTTTACTGAATGAACCACAATAGCTAGGTCCAACTAACATCCTTCACCATAGCAATTAGAGCAGCTTATACTTTGGCATGTTGAGAAAACCCTGTTTGAAACTCAATCACTGTTCCACAGCGGATTGTATACCGAAACTTTATAATTGCTTCAAAGCTATTGGTTCTTTAAGAGCAGGACTACAACACCAGTTGTTCTGTTTCCATCCATACTGATATTCTAGCATAGCTGACCATACTGAACAAAGAAGAGGGAGTCAACCTATTCTCCAAAGCACCTGAAGGAAGGAAAAGACGCAATAGATGGAAACTCATCAAGGAGAGAAGCAACCTAGAACTAAGGAGAAATTTCCCGACAATGAGAACAATCAACCAGTGGAACAACCTGCCTCCAGAAGTTGTGGGTGTTCCAATACTGGAGATTTTTTTTTTAAAAAAAGATTGGACAACCATTTGTCTGAAATGGCATACTGTAGGGTTTCCTGGTTGAGAATAGGGTTGGACTAGAAGACCTCCAAGGTCCTTTCCAACTCTAATTCTGTTATTTTGAAGTCTAGCCGATCAGGCTAAGGTCAAGTTGCAGCAGAACTGAGGCAGAATGGAGAGTACTCTACTCAACAGAATGACCTCCCAAGTACTCCAGTTCCCATCCACTCTTGTAACGTCCAGCAAGCCTTGACTAGTCCAGGTTTGGTACCTTCACTCACACTCCTAGCACTGCTGCTTGTGGAATCTTCTTAGAAGTTTTCATTTGGTATTTTTTCATTTTCCCCACAGCCTTTCTTTTTCATTCTACGGCTTGCACAGATCTCCATCTTTTGTTTAGATCCTGTTCCACATTCACAGAGATATGTGACCTAAGGTGCCAAGCCCTTACAGAGCCACTGCGTAACTAGAAATTAGTGTGTAGTAACTACAAATTAAGTAATAATATGAAAACATCTGGGAGACACAGACGGATCAACGCTTATGGATCATTAAATCAAATCAATGTTTACGGATCAATGCTTGAACAAGCTAAGAGAACTGTCAAGTCTTCCTCCTACGGTTCCTTATTTCCCAGTGATTGATCAGCGAGTAGTGGAGAGGGAAAAGACCACTGCCAACATTCCTTAAACAATTACCTAGCCAATATGTGGGTTCATAACTCTGCGAGTATATATTCGCAGTCCTATGTCCCAAAGGGGCTTTTTCAAGAGGCAACTGGACTTCCTTCGTTTTTCCTTGAAAATGTTTCGCTTCTCATCCAAGAAGCTTCTTCGGTTCCTCTGGATGAGAAGCGAAACGTCTTCAAGGCAGAACAAAGAAAGTCCAGTTGCCTCTTGAAAAAGCACCTATGGGACAGCCATGGACCTGGATAACTGAGAATCTTCAGAGACATTTGCAAACCGAGGATACAATTTTCATGAAACTACCTTGAAGTTACGCAGAGGGATAGGGAGAGTGGAGGAGAACACATTTCCCTTAAAACAGCCTTAGAGTTGTTAAGAGAAGCGCTATTCATGGCTTCTTGGATCTTTTCTATCGGGAAAACAGTATCATAGGAAATAACCCTTCCACCCATAAAATGTGGTTACTGGAAATAAAGTTTAAAAAGAGAGGTCATTGTATAAGATAACAACGGAACCAGAGTTTAAAATACAGCAAACAAAAGACGCTGGGATAAGTGAGTGATACATCAGCAGATGGCCATTTTCTCACAGGGCATTACTCAAGAGGTTATTTCACCAACAAGAAAGGTGCTTTGTAGTAACAGAACAGATTGTGCTAAAAGTGTGGACGTAATGGAGCTTCCTTTGCTATGTTCCTTATTTACACGCAACTCCTTTTTGTGGGTATAAGCTGTCACGCCATGAAGCCTTGGGCTTCTAAAAAGATTATTTACAAGCCCGGTCCTATTAAACTAAATACTGCTAACAAATATTCTGTAAGATTGAAGTCCCTGAAAGGGCATTCAGAAATACAAACACTTTTCCTGTGGGGCTACATGGTAATCTTTTCAGAACGATCGTTGTTCCCAGCCCTTCTTTGAGCCTTATGGACAAAATTGTTGTCGCCGTGGAATTGACAGCCCTTCTGGTTAGGAACGGGTTCAAGAAAAGATACACAAAATCTCAAGCAGCAGAAGTCCTTCCTAAAAGCCCTCAGGAGGTGCCTCCTTGAGGAACTGACCAAGTGTCAGTGAAACAAAGAACAGAGGTTTTGTATAAAATTACATTTTGATGATGAGCATTTGTTTTTTTGCTGTTGTTGTTCAGTCCTTAAATCATGTCAGACTCTTCGCGACTCCATGGACCACAGCACACCAGGCCCTCCTGTCCTCCACTGTCTCCTGGAGCTTGCCCAAATTCATGTTCATTGCGTCCATGACCCTATCTAACCATCTCCTCCTCTGCCGTCCCCTTCTCCTTTTGCCTTCCATCTTTCCCAACATCAGGGTCTTCTCCAAGGAGTTCTTCCTGTCTTCTCATTAGGTGGCCAAAATATTTGAGCTTCAGCTTCAATATTTGTCCTTCCAAAGAAAATTCTGGCTTGATCTCCTTTAGGATTGACTGGTTTGATCTCCTTGCAGTCCAAGGGACTCTCAAGAGTCTTCCCCAGCACTAGATGAACCAAAGTGGGTAACCTTCTGATGTCTACATTTTGATCTCTACATTTTGACACAGTAGCAACTGTGAGAGGGATCTCGGAGTCCTAGTGGACAATCACTTAAATAGGAACCAGCCGTGTGCTGCAGCTGCCAAAAAAGCCAACACAGCGCTAGGCTGCATTGACAGAGGGATAGAATCAAGATCACGTGAAGTGTTAATACCGCTTTACAATGCCTTGGTAAGGCCACACGTGGAATACGGCATCCAGTTTTGGTCACCACGATGTAAAAAAGATGTCGAGACTCTAGAAAGAGTGCAGAGAAGAGCAACAAAGATGATTAGGGGACTGGAGGCTAAAACATGTAAAGAACGGTTGCTGGAATTGGGTATGTCTAGTTTTAGGAAAAGAAGGACTAGGGGGGACATGATAGCAGTCTTCCAATATCTCAGGGGTTGCCACAAAGAAGAGGGAGCCAAGCTATTCTCAGAGTATCTGAAGACAGGACAAGAAGCAATAGATGGAAACTAATCAAGGAGAGAAGCAATCTAGAACTAAGAAGAAATTTCCTGACAGCTAGAACAATTAATCAGTGGAACAACCTGCCTCTAGAATTTGTGAATGCTCCAACACTGGAAGATTTTAAGGAGAGATTGGACAAACATTTGTCTGAAATGGCATAGGGTCCCCTAAGAATGGGGTTGGACTAGAAGACCTCCAAGGTCTCTTCCAACTCTGTTATTCTATTCTACCTATCTACCCCCATTATTCAGAGTCAGCTTGGCCATTGAGTATTCTGGAAGCCCACCGAAACAGAGAGCTGTATTGATACCGTAGAATATTTGCAAGGATCTAGCAGTCTAAACCCATTTTTCCCTTTGGCATCTCTGTGCAAAAAGGGTTATTTAGGCAAATGAGGCACTTTGTGGACTTCTCCACACTGGAAAGAGGAGTTATCTGGAAGAGCTTTGCAGATTGCACCATTGTTCTTGCTAATCTCTCTTGCCTGCTTCTTATCTGTATTCTGACTTCTAATCATTAAGATAAAGAGGATAACACCAGCGTTCCCCCCTCTAACAACTGCCAAGGGGAAATGGACAATACCTAGCTAAGAGCAGTGTTCTCCTGAACGAATGGTCACTTCCCAAGGTATTGACCAGGTACGTTATCACACCATCCCCAGAATGCTATCGGCTAGCTAGAGACTCCATCTTCCCTAAAAATAGTCTTGGCAGGTATGAAATTATGATTTAAGTCAATGATAAGATGCGCTGCCATGCCATCTCCAGGTGTTACGGTTTATATCCTGTCTCATTAAAGAGTATAAAAGGTAGTAAAAGCCCCAAGACAATTTGAACCTTGGCATAACACAAGGGTGCTGCACAACTACCAGTTTCAGGGGGTTGTCCCCATTGCCATTTTTGGGGTTCCTGGCATGCTGAAAGGATGTGGATTGGTATTCCTTCCTCTATAAATTGTCAATATTTATTAAATAAAATCCACTTTGGCAGTTCACCCTGGTTTGAGTCTATGGCCTACATATCGGTTAGTTGGGACAGAGCAGGTCCACATGTAAAGGACCAATTGTTTCTTGCTAAAAGCCTGTGCACAGGAATCTTCTCAACTAATGCTTAGAATTAGATAAAGCTCAATGGCAATCAATGGGAGGTTTAACTTAGTCCACATTAATAGCTTGTTGGCGATGTCCATTTTGCTCTCCGAGTTCATGGTGACCTAGCCCTAACCCTAACTGGAATTGTCCTCCAATGGGATTTTCCCATGTATTTTACCAGGAAACATAGATTGGAAAAGTCAGTACCCTCCTAACCATACCAAAACAATCCGAGTTTGTTGGCGATGTCCATTTTACTCTCCGAGTTCATGGTAACCTAACCCTAACCCTAAGTGGAATTTTCCTCCAATGGGAAATGGGATTGGTTCACACACTAAGTCCAGTATTATTATGTCTATCTAATGCACATTCCTCCCCCCCCAGCATCATCTAACTCTAAAAGTAAAATGTAAGAAGAAAATGGTTGCATCTCTAACTCTTACCAAAGCAAAAACATCCGACGTTAGCAGCGTTGACAGAAGGAAGTAAAACAAAAATATCTAAATTAACTTTCTGAAGAACCTCCATTGCTTTCGAACTTTCATTCCACCTTTGAATGCAGAATTGCTAAACTGGAGCTCAGAGTTAGCCAATGGATTTCTGCATGCAACGCCATTGATTCCCTTAAGGACATATACAGCATTACATTTTAATGTGGCTGTTTAGCTAAAAGGAACACTGTACTGTTTTTAGTAATCCTCATAATTAAAGTATTTGTATGCTGGAGCCATACATTTCCTGATCAAAATATTCATGAATAGGGCTTAAGTGGTGGCTGCGTCTAATTTAAGACTACTCGAATCTTGGAGGCACATTTTCAAACTTCACTGAATACTAATTCAATGTTTATATCTTGGCATTCAAGTTATTAATTTTTGCAATCTATTTCCTTACGTTCAAAAGAGAAAAAGGTGTCACGTTTTTAAAGAAGTTAGAAATCTGTAATAATAATTTCTGAAGAAGACACGTTTTACTCCGTTAGAAATTATTACACTTGCCAACGTTACCTCACAAGAAAATTCTAACTTGATGAGTAGAATCTTCTAGCATAAAAAAAAATACAAATACCAAAACTACTCTGAGTAGTTTCAGCTTTTAAACATCTTCAAACAACTAGAAACTCACAACAACTCATTTAGTGACTATTCAAAGTTACAACAGCGCTGAAAAAAGTGACTTATGACCGTTTTTCGCATTTAACGACCGTTGCAGCAGCCTTGTGGTCACATGATCAAAATTCAGATGCTTGGCAACTGACTCATATTTATGACGATTGCAGTGTCCCTGGGATCATGTGATCCCCGTTTGTGACCTTCTGGCAAGCAGAGTCAAATGGGGAAACCAGATTCACTTAACAATCGTGTTACTAACTTAATCACTGCAGTGATTCGCTTCACAAAGGTAGCAAGAAAGGTCATAAAATGGGGCATAATTCGCTGAACAAGTATTTCGTCTCAGCTGTGCTGACTTCGTTGGGTTTGTCAGTCAGAACCTTGACGCTAAACCAGCTCTAGTTAATTGGCGCCCAAATCAGTATATTAAAAGCCTATTATATTAAACCTATTCCCTGCCTGGCTGAGGAATTCTGGGAGTTGAAGTCCACAAGTCCTAAAAGGGCCAAGTTTGAAGGCCCCTGGTGTAGCACGGTTTTTCAATCTTGACAACTTTAAGACCTGTGGACTTCAACTCCCAGAATTCCTCAGCCAGCATGGCTCAGCTTGGAAACCTCTCCCTTTCCCCTCAGCGTGCCTGGCTGAGGAATTCTGGGGGTTGAAGTCCACAAGTCATGAAAGGGCCAAGTTTGAAGAGCCCTGCTTTAATCACACAGGTCACATTGTCCAATTAGGTGTTAGGCACTTGTTATGAGAGAATGTCTTTCGTTCTCAGTAAATAACTTTCGAGAGACCTTGAATCTCACGGACCCGCAGCTCAATATCTGAAGTCTGCATTCCATTCACCCCCTCCCCTCCCCCTGAGTCTGTTGGCAGGCTAAGAAGCAATAATGGATGAAACAGCGTAAGAATTCTTCCAAGCTCGACAAGAGGTTTTTTTTTTTGTTTTTTTTAAAAATTGGACAACCATTTGACCGGGATAGTATAAGGTCTCCTGCCACGAGCAGGGGGTTGGACTAGAAGCCCTAAGCTTCTCTGTTCTAAACTGAAGTACACCACATGTGAAAAGTTGCAGCAGATTCTGCAACCAAGTGAAAAATTAAATAAGATGCACAAACAAACAAGCCCGTGTTCAATCATTTAAGACAGGGGTCCCCAACCCCCGGGCCGTGGACCGGTACCGGGCCGCGGCATGCCAGCAACCGGTCCGCACAAACAAGCAAAGCCCCATCCGTGGGGATACAGGCAGCACACAAAATCACGAACTCTCAGGTCCGTGGAAAAACCTTTCTCCGTGGAACCGGTCCCTGGTGCCCAAAAGGTTGGGGACCTCTGATTTAAGAGACCGAAGATGGTGAAATTGTTTTTTTTTCCCCCCTTTCTCTTTTTCCCTTTTTCTTCCTCAAATCCTAACAGTTCAGGTTAACAACTGTGTCTTAATTGAGATATCAGCTACAGTAGTTTAAGCTAACAAAGCCTTCTAGAGGTTTTAAAGCCATAGTTCCCTGAACACCAGCCGGCAGTGCTAAGCAAAGGTTTCTAGCATATCTCATGAATGGCAATTATTATTTTTTTTTTTTTGGTATCATGGGATAATTATAGCTGTTCCTTCAGAGTGCAGCGAAAGGTTATTCAAATATATCAAGAGATAGATGGAAAGTGGTTTATTTACCCGTAACATATTTATCTATAAGAGAGTTGTTGACACATATTATAAACACTTTACCTGGCATTTGCAACCAAGTATGAAAAATAATTGCTAAAGCCATTTTCTTTCTGTTATTGGCAAAATAATACCATGGAAGCAAAAACATTGTCTCCAAAAAAACAAAAACGAACATTTGTGTTTAAAATGACACATATTCTGAGTGCCGTTTTCAACATAAAATCAAATCAGAATTACAGGAAGGGTAAGGATTAAAAAAAACAACGCAATGTTACCGCAGTGGTGATGATATTAGCAACCTGGAATCAGCACGACGGAGGAATTTTGCAGACCAGAAACCATGGATTAATAAACGCCAGCGACAAGGTTGTGGCGTTGCGACTGTAAAAGGCCGGCTTGACATTCATGTCTGGCTGCAAGGCATTCTCTGCCATGAGAGGTTCACATTCAGCAGAGAATACAAATAACGAGAAGACAAACACAACAGACGCCCTGACTAGTTGATTGGCTTCTGGAAAGACGATCCCTACACAAGGTTTGTAGACAGACAGACGGGGAAGAAGCTAACCACCCGATTGCGAGAGAGTACGAGCCAGTGGTTAGACAAGGAGACCTGAACCGATTTGTAGCCTCCCACTACAAGGAACAAGGACATGCATTTGATTTCACAGCTACTACATTTGCTGGCCGAGCAGGGACAAAAACAGCCAGAGAAATGAAGAAATGAATCGAGTTCCTTGAGGATGGGCTCCAGCACGAAAAGCACCAAAAGCATGGAAGAATAAACCTTTGGCCCTGGTGACCGACTCAGATTGGATCTCACAGGATTAGTAGAGATATCTGCAGGCCCGTTCCTTTCATTGTCCATTCAGTTTTTATTTTGAATATCAGCTGTGCCACATTTCCGAAGAAACCCTCTCTAATGAATGGAAGTTCCATACAACTCTGCTGTGATTCTCTGAACAGGACAACAATGAATCGCACTTTGAAGAAATACCACGAAAAATGTTTAGTGAGCCAGTATTGCAGAGAAAACTGGGAGAGAATGCTTATAGCTCAGGATTGAACTGTGGCTCTATTGTAGAGATCCCCTGGTGCCCTCTGAGCTTGGTTGTTTTCTTGCAGACGTTTCATTACCAAGCTAGGTAACATCATCAGTGCTAGGGTAATGAAGGCTAGGTAATTTCATTTGGTACTGAAACATCTGCAAGGAAACAACCAAGTGCAGACGGCACCAAGGACCCCAAGAGAAAATTACATTTGCCCTATAGAGCAGGGGTCCCCAACCCCCAGTCCGTGGACCGGTAGCGGGCCACGGCATGCCAGCAACCGGTCCGCACAAACGAGCAAAGCCCCATCTGTGAGATGTAGGCAGCACACAAAACCACGCCCCCTCCGGTCCGTGGAAAAACCTCTCTCCACGGAACCGGTCCCTGGTTCCCCAAAAGGTTGGGGACCTCTGCTACAGAGAGTCAAGTCTTTACAACAGAAGCAGGAAATAGTTCAAATTACAAATTACATTATTATTTGCCTGGCCAATAATTTGAAACAACGTTCAAATTGTTGGCCAAGCAAAAGGCAGAGTACGGTTTGAAAAGCAGAATCTCAATTTCCCCCATCACCAAGACAAAAAGTCAAGCACTCCGGAACCGATGCTCCTTAGAGCGAAAATGCTTCAAGTGTTCAAACACCTCTTGATGGGCCTATCAAGTCCTTCTCAAGGAGCAATTGAAAATCAGACGGTACTCCTGAAAAAAACAGCGCCATCTTTTGACAAACCCTTCAATCTTCCGATAAACAACCCTTTTTGTTTCCCTGCATCCTTGCACGTCTATCTCTCCTAGGACTGAAAAGACTTGTATCACAATCTGGCGGGGGATGACCGTGGGATGGGGTGGGGTGGGGATATTCATTTATAAAAGATTCTAAAAAAGACAAATCGAAAAATAATTAAAATACTCAAACTCTGCAGATTAAAATCTTAAAAGTGTAGAAAAAAATAAGGACTAGGGCAGGGGTAGGCAACCTTGGCTCTTTTATGACTCGTGGATTTCAACTCCTAGAATTCCTGAGGCAGCTGTGCTGAGGGGAAAGGGAGAGGTTTCCAAGCTGAGCCATGCTGGCTCAGGAATTCTGGGAGTTGAAGTCCACGAGTCATAAAAGAGCCAAGGTTGCCTACCCCTTGACTAGGGGAAGGATAGTATGAGGATGAGGGTTTTTTTTTACCACGTCAACCACCTCCGGTGGGAAGCAGTCCCCCTTGGGGACACAAGCCAACCCAGCCAAACCAAGTTTTAATACCCTTCCAGAAGGCCAGAGGGTAGGTGCAGATCTAACCTGCAGTGGTAGAGAGTTCCATAGGGATGGGGCCACAAGAAAAAAGGCTCTTCTTGAACCACCTGCTGGAATTCCTTAACAAATGGGATCTGTAGCAGGCCTCTTCCGCTGGTGTGAGTGGGGTGGTTAATTCCTTTGGGGTAAGATGGCTCCTTGGATACCCTGGACCCACACCCATACACTCCCGTAAAATCAACATGGTGGCCACAACTGCAGGATTGAAGTCTTTCCCCTTTGTTACATGTCACAGCACTTACCAATAGCAATTAGACTTATATACTGCTTTACAGCCTTCTCTAAGCGGTTTTCAGTGTCAGCCTATTGCCCCCAACGATCTGGGTCCTCATTTTACCGACCTCAGAAGGCTGGAAGGCTGAGTCAACCTGGAGCCTTGTCAGGATCGAACTCCTGGCAGTGGGCAGAGTTTGCCTGCAATACTGCATTCTAACCACTGCACCACCACGGTTCTTACAGCTCTCTGGTGCATATGGCAAAGGACTCTGATCACACGATCACAGCTGCTACCTTCATTTTTGTGATGCCCCCAAGAACATCCTTCAACAGGACAGTGGGACATTCTTGAGCTAAAGTGACTCTCCCAATCATATCATTTCAGCTCAGATCTGCCCTTTCTAAGTTCGGAAACAAAGAAGACATGCTAAGACAAGTCAGAAAGAATGAGTCTTTTTTTTTTTGCTTTCTTAACACTTTCAGACTTAGTCTATGGTAGTGTTGACCCTGATTGCACCATTATAGATTAATTTTTTTTTAGCCATTTGGAGAGGGAAGGTTTTTTGAGCCAAAAAAAATATTGCATGCATTTTAAAGTTCCACTCCGATTCCAGGGCAACATGATATACTAATGTCTCACGAATTCCATTTTTATTAATGATTTTGATGACGGTGGAAGAGATGTATCAACAATAACCCTGAGGGCATCAGTAAACTGCCTGCTGAACAACTATTAAGCTGGTATTTTTAAATCTACATATCACTGCCATTTTCTTCTCTATCTGTGTCCCATATCTTAGGTGGGTTTTTTTTCCTTTCTATTTTTCATTCAGTTTGAGGAAAAAAGCATATTAAAGCACCTTTCCCTTACTTTAAAAGTGCTGAATCAGCTTCTGAAGTACATTAATTTGTGTGAGACAATTAATAACGGGAAAGAAGATGCGTGTGAGCGCATTGTGAGGTTGACATGCCCATCCATTACAGCCTCTGTTAGAAAGATTCTCATGAATAAGGAATCTAGTTCATTATACAAAATATTTCCACCCGAACCTAATTTCAACCAATTACAGATCATGAAGGGAATCGCTTGGCACCTTAACTTTGCAAGTGTGGATGAATTCATCTCAGTATTCATTCTTCTTATTAAGTTGTGTGATGGCGGATTTTAATTACATGTGCCTATTTCTGTTTCTCACTGGACAAAGGAATTATGTTTGGAGGTTAGCAGTGAAAGGAAACCAGGCCATCAAAGAACATGGTAGCTGGACACCATCAAAGCGGACACCAGCCAGAACAAGAAGATGTGGAGAGATCTGGCCCATAGAATTGCCAAGAGTTGCTCATGACTGAATGGATATCATAACCACCACCACCACCATCATGATTATCATCATGGTGATGATCATGATCATCATCATGGTGATGATCATGATGATGATCATGATGATGATGATGATGATGATGATTGTGATGATGATGATGATGGTCATAATGATGATGATCACGATGATGATGATGATGATGATGGTCATAATGATGATGATCACGATGATCATCATCATCATCATCATCACGATGATCATGATCATGGTGATGATCATGATGATCATGATCATGGTGATGATCATGATGATCATGATCATGGTGATGATCATGATGATCGTGATGATTGTGATGATCATGATGATGATCATGATGATGATTGTGATGATGATGATCATAATCATGATGATGATGATGATGATTGTGATGATCATGATGATGATTGTGATGATCATGATGATCATAATCATGATGATGATGACGATGATCATAAAGATCATCGTGATCATCATCATGATCATCGTGATCATTACCATGATCATCATGATCATGATCATCTTCACCATGATCATCATGATCATCATCATGACCATGACAGTC
This sequence comes from Azemiops feae, assembly GCA_023970755.1. Taxonomy (NCBI): domain Eukaryota; kingdom Metazoa; phylum Chordata; class Lepidosauria; order Squamata; family Viperidae; genus Azemiops; species Azemiops feae. Next base: position 182,864 of record JALGBA010001079.1, read on the forward strand.
ATCATTGTCATCATCTATCTTTCTCTCTTTACTGAGGAAAGAAATTACCAAAAGTGCCCTCTATTCGAAATGTAACAAAATGCCTATTGTGACACATTCTAATGTGATGTCCTAACGCAAACCTCGAAAATGGGAGAAACATCACAAAACTGCAAGGTAGGCGTTGCAGGAAGACTGCGCTTACCTTCATAAGTTCCACTTTCTAGAAGAGCACCACTTTTCTCCAGTTCCATAAAATCTTCAACAGTGATGAAAATATAATCCACCCCAGGAACTTCCCCCTCCTTATGAGGCCTTGTAGTACCTGTTTTGAAAGAAAGAAAGAAAGAAAGAAAGAAAAATCACATTGTTACATGCAGCAAAGAGCAGCAGATCATGAAAAACTGCAAGACCAGGTCCACATGTGAAGGTCCAATTAAACTGATTTATTGCTAAACAGTCTATGCACAGGAATCTTCTCAACTAATGGTTGGCACTGCTTAGAGTTAGATAAGGGTGAGCGGCACTCAAGGGAGGGGTTGGATTTAGTTCATTTGTGGCTACGTAGAGATTCTAGGCTGGTGCCTCTTTTCACTCCTCCCCAGATTTGCTTCATGTACATCAGGCTCCCAAGTGATTTGCGCAAAGTTCAGTTCACTGCATAACGTCATCAACTGACACATTTCATTAGTGCAGCTTTCTACCCAATGAACGCTAAATATGGATGTTTGTTTTATTTCTTTCTCCTGTGTTGGAAAACCTGCTAGAATGAAGCCACTCATTAAGAAGCAATAGAAAAATTAACAGCAGCAAACAAGAAAGAAAGCCATCAATCAAGATTTATTTTTCAGTACTTCTGACAAAATCCTATGTTCAATGGGACTTTCACTGTTCTTCACTGAGAATTATTATTATTATTATTATTATTATTATTATTATTATTATTATTATTATTATTATTATTATTATTATTATTATTATTATTGTTGTTGTTGTTGTTGTTGTTGTTGTTGTTGTTGTTGTTGTTGTTGTTGTTAACATTATTAATGTTCAGACTGGATTTGGCATTTTTGTCTACCTATTGAGTCCTTCCCAAGGACCTGGGATAGGCAGATCTGGATGTTTGATCGTGTTACAGATCTCGTCGCAGGATGGAAGCAGTTCCTAGTAAGGCCGCCTTTTGCAATTGACTAATGGCGAATTTGTCAATGCCGATGATGGTGTCCAAGTGGTGCTCCAGTTGTTTTGGGATTGCACCTAAGGCGCCTATTACTATTGGTACTACCCTTGCTTGCTTTTGCCACAGTTGTTCTATTTCTATTTGTAGGTCTTTGTATTTGGTTATCTTCTCCAGTTCTTTCTCATCTATTCTGCTGTCTCCAGGCACGTCCACGTCCACTATCCAGACTTTCTTTTTTTCTTTCTTTTTCTTCTTCTTCTTCTTCTTCTTCTTCTTCTTCTTCTTCTTCTTCTTCTTCTTCTTCTTCTTCTTCTTCTTCTTCTTCTTCTTCTTCTTCTTCTTCTTCTTCTTCTTCTTCTTCTCCCTCTTCTTCTTCTTCTTCTTCTTCTTCTTCTTCTTCTTCCCTTCTTCTTCTTTCTTCTTCTTCTTCTTCTTCTTCTTCTTCTTCTTCTTCTTCTTCTTCTTCTTCTTCTTCTCCTTCTTCCTTCTTCCTTCTTCCTTCTTCTTCTTCTTCTTCTTCTTCTTCTTCTTCTTCTTCTTCTTCTTCTTCGTAGTAGTAGTAGTAGTAGTAGTAGTAGTAGTAGTATTCCTTATTGCAAAACTAAGGACCAGCCAGGGAAAAGATCAGAAGGAAGACTGATTGAGTCATCAGCAAGAGGATCATCAGGCAAGTTGAAGGCAAGTTGTTCCAATGCTTAATTGTTCTCACAAAATGGTTTTTCTCTTATTGAGGTAGAGGCGCACTCAGAACCATACCCCAAAAATACAGTTAGGCTGCTGGTGATGGGACGCTTTTTATTCTTCTTCTTTTAATTGTAAGGGACACATTGAATTTGGAACACTTCTACCTCCCCTGCTTCTTTACCATTTGGAATCTGCTAGTTTCTGCTTGCCTTCCCAGTGAGCTCAAATTATATGCTCAATTTGCGGACACCATGGCAATCTGTGGGCTCTCTCCATGGCAGATGGGAAGCCAGGCACATGGGAGAGCTGTATAATTTATAGGCTGTTTTTGTCTCTGAGTTGTTTTGGAGGCACTTAGCATGTAGGAATGGAGGCAATTTTCCGAACTGGCAGGATAGGACGTCTGCCAATTCCCAGTGTGCTTAAATGGGAAATGTGGAAAGACTTATGTTCATGGGCACCGTTGAGAGGCTTTTCAGATTCAGTGGAAAATCTCAACTGAGCTTTTGAGAGGGGTCCTACAAAAGAGAGCAAGTGAGTGTCTCTGCCGCAAGCAGACAATCCCAACATTGATTTAATTTACGTGTCAAATAATTATAATATATAGATTGAACCAGTGGTGGGATTCAAATCCCTGAACAACTGGTTCTCTGTGTGGATGCAGGCCTGGGCCTCCGAGGCCTAGGACGGACTTCTGGCATCCCCGCACTTCCAGTGGGCCGTTCTAGGCCTGGGAGGCCTCCTCCAGGCCTCCGAGGCCTAGAACGGACTTCCGGAAGTGGCATCCTCGCATTTCCGGTGGGCCGTTCTAGGCCTGGGAGGCCTCCTCTAGGGGTGCATTCAGCCAGTTCTCCGAACTCAACAAAATTTAGCTACCGGTTCTACTGAACCGGTGCGAACCGGCTGAATCCCATCACTGAATTGAACAAACAGGTAATCGTGGTGGTGCAGTGGTTAGAATGCAGTATTGCAGGCTACTTCTGCTAACTGCCAGCTGTTAGATTGCCCCCAACAATCCAGGTTCTCATTTTACTGACCTTGGAAGGATGGAAGGCTGAGTCAACCTTGAACCAGTCAGGATCAAACTTCTGGCAGTGAGCAGAGCTAGTCTGCATTCTAACTGCTGCACCACCACGGCTCCCACATTACAGAGGATGTACAGTATAACACGTCTTACTATGATTTTTATACGCTTACATGCTGTATTAATTGTACTCATGAAAGAATTACCAAGTAGAGACAATAAATGTCTTCTTTTTTTGTGAGACTGTAGGCCATGATTATAATTTTTACGGTTTGTCACAGACGCAGCCAGATGTTCAGACTGGATTTGCCATTTCTATTTACCTATCAAGTCCTTCCCAGGAACTATTATTATCACTTTGCTTTCTGAATTGTCTAAAGCTCTTTGGAGTTGAGCACATCAAAAATTAGAGGAAGGAAGGAAGGAAGGAAGAAAGGAAGGAAGGAAGGAAGGAAGGAAGGAAGGGAGGGAGGGAGGGAGGGAGGGAGGGAGGGGGAGGGGAGGGGGGAGGAGGAAGGAAGGAAGGAAGGAAGGAAGGGAGGGAGGGAGGGAGGGAGGAGAGGGAGGGAGGAAGAAGGAGTCCATTGAAGGAACTTTACCATATAAACATAACTAATAAATATATTAATATATGTTTATATGATAAAGTTACTTCAAGGGGACTCCTTCCTTCCTTCCTTCCTTCCTTCCTTCCTTCCTTCCTTCCTTCCTTTCCTTCCTTCCTTCCTTCCTTCCTCCCTCCCTCCCTCCCTCCCTCCCTCCCTTCCTTTTTTATATATAAATTATTTATATTTATAAATAAAAACATCATATACATAATAAACATATCTATCTATCTATCTGTGGTATATATTGAAGCACCTAACCGTAGATATGTGTTGATTCTTAGTCCTAGCTGCTGGAAAAACCATATTCCATGCTGTCCAATATACAAGCACTGATGCTCTACCTCGTCAGCATAGATGTGCAGTCTTTCTGCCCCCAATCAGCTACAATTTGACCAAAATGAGAGAACAAGTTTTGGACTCATTCAACAGTACTCTGATAATCACTGAAGTCCCGGGGTTATGAGGTTTCTCATCTGTGGCGTTAACATTTTGACTTGAGCTAGAAACGCAATCAAAGGAAAAGTGAAAACTCATTCAGTCGACACCTTTGCACCATCCCTGCCAATGTGGATCCTGCACACGATTGCTTGAGAAAGTACAGCATCGGTATCTGATGTAGCCAAACGCTATTTTGGAAGTTCACCATTTTGTATGAAAGGGCAAAAGGACACCCGTTTTAACTTTTTCCTGATTTGATTGTACTGTGATTGTTGTGAGTCACCCTGCGTTGTTAACAGAATAACAGAGTTGGAAGGGACCTTGGAGGTCTTCTAATCCAATCCCCTGCTCAAGCAGGAAATCCTGTACTATTTCAGACAAATGGTTGTCCAATCTTTAAAAAAAAAACCAAAAAAAAAACTCCAGTATTGGAGCACCCACAACTTCTGAAGGCAACTTCTGTTCCACTGGTTAATTGTTCTCACTGTCAGGGAGTTTCTCCTTAGTTCTAGGTTGCTTCTCTCCTTGATGAGTTTCCATCCGTTGCTTCTCGTCCTGCCTTCTTGGTGCTTTGGAGAATAGGTTGACTCCCTCTTCTTTGTGACCCCCTCAGATATTGGAACACTGCTATCATGTCACCCCTAGTCCTTCTTTTCACTAGACTATTGAGAGTCATATGGCATACAAGTTGAACACTGCATCCAGTTTTGGTCACCACGATGTAAAAAAGAAGTTGAGACTCTAGAAAGAGCACAGAGAAGAGCAACAAAGATGATCAGGGGACTGGTGGCTAAAACATATAAGGAACAGTTGCTGGAATTGTGTATGTCTAGTTTAATGAAGAGAAGGACGAGGGGGGACATGATAGCAGCGTTCCAATATCTCAGGGGCTGCCACAAAGAAGAGGGAGTGAAGCTATTCTCCAAAGCACCAGAAGGCAGGACAAGAAGCAACGGATGGAAACTAACCAAAGAGAGAAGCAACCTGGAACTAAGGAGAAACTTCCTGACAGTTAGAACAATTAACCAGTGGAACAACCTGCCTCCAGAAGCGGTGAATGCTCCAACATGGGAAGTTTTAAAGAAGAGATTGGACATACAATTAACATACAATTAATTGATGGAATAACTTGCCTCCAGAAGTTGGGGGTGCTCCATCACTGGAGGTTTTTAAGAGATTGTTCTGAAATGGTGTAGGGTTTCCTGCCTGAGCCGGGGGTTGGACTAGAACTAGATGACCTCCAAGGTCCCTTCCAACTTTATTCTGATTAGTATTAAATTATTGTTATGCATTATCGCACCCTGGGAGTACATACGCTGACCGTGTGACCGTTGGATGGTATGTATTTGCATTACTGCCATAGGCCCATATTGACTGTCTTCAAATATTATTGTGTTTTACAACCATCTCACATGCTATTCTACAGGTCTAGCCATTCACTTTTCTGTGTCGTAGATCCTCATCTAACGACAATAGATCTTTGTTTGTACGAATCTAAAGAAAATGTAAAACACAGCTTGAATTCAGTCCTTGCTTCTGAGCGCAAGAGACAATAAGATATTGTGAAAGGAAATTTTAGGACAGAATCCATCTTGAGGGTTGTTTTTTTTTAACCAATTCAAACCAAGAACTCAAATGAAATCTCCTAAGCACAACAACAGGCAGTTGTTTCTCTGGACACATACCAAAAGTGAATACATGCCCTGAAACAAAAAACAAAACAAAACACCAGCTTGTTACTGACAAATATATGCAAAGCTTATCACATCTTAATAAAGCCAGAGAGGCCTTGAAGCAGTGAACAACTAATCTTTATTAAACATCAGATAAATTCTTAATATGACCTTGCCATAAACCTTACCGCTAGCAAATCTTGCCAATATTTAATGAGCTGCTTTGTTCAGTATGCCATACAGAAATGATACCGCTATGAGGAAGAAGAGAGACAAACAATTCCCACCTACTTCTAACAAAAGCACATCAATACCAAGGGACTTCATTAATTTATGGCCCACATCTAAACTCCCTCAGGTGGGCCAAACATGAAATGTTTTTTATAAGCAAACTGATAAGACATTATAGGGCAGAAAGCTCCGAGTTTTGTTTGGTTTTTAAAATATTCCGAGCAACAACATAACATTTCGGAGATCATATTTAGAAAATAAGAATAGGGCTATCGTTGTATGCCGGCTGGAGGTGGGTGGCCATATAAATCCAGAGGAGAACAACAAAGATGATCGGGGGACTGGAGGCTAAAACATATAAGGAACGGTTGCTGGAATTGGGCATGTCTAGTTTAATGAAGAGAAGGACAAGGGGGGACATGATAGCAGTCTTCCTATATCTCAGGGGCTGCCACAAAGAAGAAGGAGTCAAGCTATTCTCCAAAGCACCGGAAGGCAGGACAAGAAGCAACGGATGGAAACTAATCAAGGAGAGAAGCAACCTAGAACTAAGGAGAGATTTCCTGACAGTGAGAACAATTAACTAGTGGAACAACTTGCCTCCGGAAGTTGTGAATGCTCCAACACTGGAAGTTTTAAAGAAGAGATTGGACAGCCATTTGTCTGAAATGGTATAGGGTTTCCTGCCTGAGCAGGGGGTTGGACTACATGACCTCCAAGGTCCCTTCCAGCTCTATTCTGATTTGAACCAGATAGGGTTGGGAAATAATTCTGCTTGAAACCTGGAAAAAAATTCATCATGCTTTCCTAAAAGGGCAACGGTGCTTTGGTATAAATCAGCAGATTTATGTCAGCGGAGGAAATAAATCAGGAAATTGCTTTTCTGTTTCTGAAAATGGAAAAAATAAGGACGGACGCCGACTCTGTGCATTAGATATACTTCCTACTGTTTCAATAGTGCCCGTGGCAAGTTTTTGCAGACTGATGCTAATATAGTGTTTTCCTTTCCATTCATAGTTCTTGGATCCAATGCTAAGACTTGCAAACTAGCAATGTTAATTGAGCCATCTTGGTCTAGTTGGCAAATTCCCAATTCCACCTACAATGCATCGACTTTTAAGAACGGCTCTGACCGAGGATTAAATCAGTTGACAAAGAGGTTCATTTTTTTTTAAAATCCTGGTCTCAACTCATGTGACATCTTTCGTCCATTATCTTTGCCAAGAGGGCTGTTCAATTGGTTAAGAACAATAGTCCCATGGTTCATTGCCCTCAACATAAGAGGAGTGGTGTGAATTCTTCAAGATAGCTTCTTAGAAAATCATCGGCATTTCAACCTTGAAGAGCAACAAAGAGGTCAACGGTCCTATCCCTCAGGGGCTCTTTGGTGTTCATCAAATGAAAAATGAAAAGGAAGGAAGTCCTACTTGAATGTTGACCAAACTGCAAGTTTCCTTCTCAAAAGAAAGTATCGTTTGATTTGGACAGCTTAGAAAGGTTTTTGATTTGGAAAGCTTAGAGGTTGGTCTTTCTCCTCTATGGTCTTTTTGTAAGATTTCTGAGTTGCCAGGTCATTCTCTACTATGTTTTAAGGGCTGTGAAAAAATATATATGAGGTGCTATACATTGCCAAAATGCTCTTTCCTAAATTTTTCAAGATGACGGTACTAACATTTCTTTTAAAAAAAATAAGGAACTCCATGACTTTCTTAAAAGCCAGGCAATGGAAATTAAAAGGAAAATTAAAATACAATATGACGTGTATAAAATATAAAATACACCTGATGTTACCTCCCCATCACAAGACCTTCCCCTGATGTGACCCACACCTGACCCCTCACAAGACCCCTCACAAGACCCCTCACTTGATGTGACCCACACCTGACCCCTTACAAGACCTTTCACTTGATGTGACCCACACCTGACCTCTCACAAGACCCCTCACTTGATGTGACCCACACCTGATTCCTCACAAGACCCATTACAAGATCCATTACAAGACCCTTGGACCCACACCTGACTCCTCACAAGACCCCTCACAAGACCCCTCACTTGATGTGACCCACACCTGACCCCTTACAAGACCTTTCACTTGATGTGACCCACACCTGACCTCTCACAAGACCCCTCACTTGATGTGACCCACACCTGATTCCTCACAAGACCCATTACAAGATCCATTACAAGACCCTTGGACCCACACCTGACTCCTCACAAGACCCTTCACAAGACCCTCACCTGATGTGATCCACACCTGACCCCTCACAAGACCCATCACTAGACCCTCACCAGACCCTCACCTGATGTGACCCTCCCATCACAAGATCTGCTGACCACACAAAGCCCCTATAAGCAGAAGAACACCAACATTGACAATCTCCCTAAATTCCACTGAAGATGTCACCTAGTCTGGTAACGAAACGTTTGGAAACCAACCCACAAGCTCAGAGGGCAAACCTCCACCCTCAAAATTCAATATGTTTCAATTTCACGCTTGGTTTCCCCTCGCGACGAGTACATCAATTATAAATCTTAATGGGATGTGTGACTTTGCCTATGATGGCATATTTCATCAATGTCTGGAGTGAGAACGGCTAAAATTTAAGGGTTGGCACAACCTTCATCTTACACATCACGTAAGCTTATTTGTAGCAAGTGACAAGAATCCAAGGAAATTGAAGAAGTCGTCAAAACTTCAAAAGAGCTTCCCTTCTTCATTACATTTTTAGTCTGTCCACAACTCAGATTCCTTATTGTCATTAAATCTTTGGAGGTATGAGAATTGAATGTTGTTGTTGTTCAGTTGCTAAGTCATGACTCTTTGCAACCTCGTGGACCATAACGTGCCCGGCCCCCTGTCCTTCACTGTCTCTTGGAGTTTGCCAAAATTCATGTTCATTGTGTTGATGACACTATCTAACCATCTCCTCCTGTGCTGTCCCCTTCTCCTTTTGCCTTCCATCTTTCCCAACATTGGGGTCTTGTCCAAGAAGTCCTCTGTTCTTATTTGGTGGCCAAAGTCTTTGAGCTTCAGCTTCAGGATCTGTCCTTCCAAAGGACGGTCAGGGTTGATTTCCTTTAGTGTCATTGCGTCAATGACCCTCTCTAACCATCTCCTCCTCTGCTGTCCCTTTCTCCTTTGGCCTTCCGTCTTTCCCAACATCAGCGTCTTCTCCAAGAAGTCCTCTGTTCTTATTTGGTAGCCAAAATCTTTGAGCTTTGTCCTTCAGCATTGTCCTTCCAAAGACCAGTCAGGGTTGATTTCCGTCAGGATCGACTGATTTGATCTCCTTGCAATCCAAGGAACTTTCAAGAATCTTCTCCAACACCAGGACTGATTGTTAGCTATACTTATTATTTTTTTTTGGTGACATGTTATGCAATGTATCGTGTGTGCTAGATAGCAACATAAGATCAACACCCAATTCTGAAACGGACAGAAATGGGCCAATTACTGATGTCCATTTGCTTAAAAGCAAGCAAGTGCAATATGCTTTAGCGCAGGGGTCTTCAAACTTGGCCCTTTTATGACTTGTGGACTTCAACTCCCAGAATTCCTCAGCCAGGCACGCTGGCTGAGGAATTCTGGGAGTTGAAGTCCACAAGTCATAAAAGGGTCAAGTTTGAAGACCCCTGCTTTAGTGTGAAATGGTAGGCTAGGAATTTTAAGGCAGAATATTTTGGGGTTTTCTTATTGGAGAAGATTCCTGAGAATACTGTGGGCAACCAAGAAAAGCAACAAATAGGCCATTGAAAAAATCAGTCCAGATTTCTCACTTGAGGTACAAATGACCAGGCTCAAATTCCCTTATTCTGGACACACGAGGCAAAGATCAGTTTTGAGGAAAGGTGGAAGGAAAGAGAAGAAGAGGACAACTAAGAGCAAGGGACTCAGTTGCACTGGGGATGGGTCCACCCTTGGAAGATCAGGTTTAGGGAAAAGTTGTCATGGAGAAAAATCTATCTATGCAGTTGCTAGGAGAAGAAATTGACTTGATTACACATCATCAACCGATCGCCTTATTACTTAATTTTCTTCCTTAGTCCAAAATCTGAATTTCACCCTCAAAAGAGTTTTGTGCCATCTCTACATCCTGGAACACAAAAACAAAGGATTGGCTTCCTTATTGTCTGAGATGCAATGCCACACAGGATGTGTGAGAAGGCGTGCTTTGTTCTGTCTGCTGGGCTAAAGAAGCTTATTATTATTTAATGAAGTTACAAATTGTCTGTTTTCATTCAATTACTCCTAGGCTTAAATGAATGATGGGTTTTTCAGAACTCTTTTTTTTTTTTTTTTTTGGATTGGCACAACTGATTAAAGCAATAAACTAACTCAAGGGCTAATTAACTGGTAGCGTGAGCCATGATGTAATCTTAGGGGAAAGAGGATATACATTTATAACTGCTATAGAAGAAAACTGGAAGCCACCCCTTGATATTTCTTTTCTTTTTCTTTATTTGTCTTGTTTCTTTCATGTCTTTTCTATGTAGTTATGCCTTCCTTTCCTTTCCTTTCTCCTTCCTTCCTTCCTTCCTTCCTTCCTTCCATCAACCTTTCCTTTTCTTTCTCCACTCTCCTTCCTTCCTTCCTTCCTTCCTTCCTTCCTTCCTTCCTTCCTTCCTTCCTTCCCTTTCCCTTCCTTCCTTTCCTCCATCCCCCTTTCCTTCCTTCCTCCCTTCCCTTCTCCTTCCTTCTTTCTTTCCTTCTTTCCTTCCTTCCTTCCCTTTCCTTTCCCTTCCTTCCTTTCCTCCATCCCCCTTTCCTTCCTTCCTTCCCTTCTCCTTCCTTCTTTCTTTCTTTCCTTCTTTCCTTCCTTCCTTCCTCTTTTTTCTTTTTTCCTCCTCCATCCCCCTTTCCTTTCCATTCCTCCACTCTCCTTCCTTTCTTCCTCTCTCCTTCCCTCTTCTTTTCCCCCTTCCCTTCCTTTCCTTTCACAGGAGCGTAGATACTATTTGATATTAAACTACTGAAACAGGAAATTGAGAATCCTATTGTTACAAACAAGCACAAAAGGCATACTCTCATGTGCTACTTTTGAGCAATATATTGCAATACTTGAGATGGAAAGACCGGGTAGAGTTCATTTGTTACCACTATTCGGAATAACACAATGCGTTATCAAGGAGAAGGAAAACTGGAAGAAAGGGAATCTCCTACAGTGCCGATTTTGTCAAATACAAGAAACAAAATTTGAACAAGTGGTATCAAGCAAATACATCACACAGGGTAGATAACGGTAAGTTCAATTCTTAATGACAGCTATTGGCTTCCATGGGCTGCAGCTGGGAGAGAATGGAAAAACAGAAAAGACTGTAGTCTCATCCTGGCAAATGGGCACTGAAAGCAGGGTGCTGGTTGTCTGTCTGTCTGTCTGTTCCACTGGTTGATTGTCCTCACTGTCAGGAAGTTTCTCCTTAATTCCAGGTTGCTTCTCTCTCTCTTTTTTTTTTTTTAATTTATTAAAAATAATTTTTATTGAACACAAAAAAAAGAAAAAAAAAGATTAAAAAAAACATTGAACACAGTGTATCATCTTTGACATACATCTTTGTCTAAACATTCCGTATTATACATATACTTTATACATTTCAAATATTCTTCCTCTATTTACATCCCTTCTAATGACCTTCCTTCTTTTTTTCCCTTCCATTTGTAAAATTTATTCCAGCTTACATAGTATTCTGTTTCCTCCCGATTTTTTAATTCTTTAGTCATCTTATCCAATTCTGCGCAATACAAAATATTCCTTATTAACGCATCTCCACTAGGCACTTCAGGTTGCTTCTCTCTTTGATCAGTTTCCAACCATTGTTTCTCGTCCTTCCCTCTGGTGCTCTGGTGAACAACCTGACCCCCCCCTCTGCCTTGTGGCAGCCCCTTAGATACTGGAACGCTGCTATCATGTCTCCCCTGTTTCTTCTTTTCTTTAGACTAGCCAAACCCAAGTCCTGCAGCCGTTCTTCGTATGTTTTAGTTTCCAGGCCTTTGATCATCTTAGTTGCTCTTCTCTGAATTTTTTCCAAACTCTCTTATGATCTTCTACCCCGTTACTTCCTGTCCTCCTCTCAGATGCTTTGGAGAATACATCAATCTATGGCAGTCCCTCAAATACTGGAAGACAGGCAGCTATCATATCATCCCTAGTCCTTCTGTTCATTAGAGAAGACACCCTCAATTGTTCATTGTATGGTTTAGCCTCCACATAGTTAAATATTTTTGAAGAGCACTTTCTTAGTGAAGGCTGGGACAGAAGCAGATGGCACTGAGAGGTCCCTGATGCTCTCTGAGCACTGATGATGTTACTTAGATGTTTCCTACATCTGCAGGAAAACAACCAAGCTCAGAAAGAACCAAGGACCCTTCATTTCAACTCCCGAGCTACAAATATTCTCCTTTATTGGCAGATTGCCCTTCAGGATCTCCTCCATGCTATTTCTGTATTCATGCACAGTTTCTATCAATACTCTCCACAACATTAGGGAAGTACAGAGTGTCTATAGAAGGAATAGCTAAGGCAGTGTCATTCCATTGTGGGAAGTCAGCCCCCCAGAGAAGGAAATATTAAAAGGCCAGGAAAATATATTTCCTCAAAGGATCTTAAAGAGGCAGAAAAGCATGCCCAGTTTTTCTTAATAGCCCCAAGTCTCCCTCCCCCAAGCAGAAACCAGCTCTGTAGAAATGCAGATGGAGGCCCCAGCTAGAAGATCAAGAAGACAAAGACACCTAAAATCTACATACCCCACCCAAACTCTAAGACAGGACATAATAGGATTAACACACAGATACCAAAGGGCACACTCAGACTCAGGTCAAAGTTCATGCCACAGGAACAACTCCAGAAACAAAAGGCTCCAGAGGGTATAAAAACCCACTCCCTACATGTGTTCGCTCTCTTCTCTGCCAGAGCCATCTTTCTGTCTGGCTCTCCTCTTCAATAAGCTGCAACCTTCTTTCTAAAGCAGTCGCCATGTTGTTTATCCCCGGCTTGGACTGAACCATGATGAAGACTTTTCTTTCAACACCATTAAAGTTGCCTCTGATTCATTCACAGCATGAAAGGAAAGCTCTGAGACACCCAAGACAAGCATGCTTCCTCATAGCTTCATTGTTTGTATCACAGTCCGAACTTGCGCCATTTCGGCATTAATTTAGTGCTTTTCATAAATAAACCGATGTGAACTTTCATGCATTTTTGTGGGCCTTTCTCCAAACACACACAACTTGTGCACATCTCTCATGCCATTATTATAATATATATTTTTCTGCACAACGTGATTCAAAATTAGGCACATTTATAACACGGTGCTCCCTAGAGGTTTTGTGATTTCAACTCCAATTATAACCCCGAACAGCGTAGCCCAGGGAATTGATGGAAATATAAATCTGTCATATTTGGAAAGGAGAAGCTTGCTTATTCCTAGGTACCCATTTTTGAAAGGCGTGTTGGCCTGGCAAACTGCATCACAAATTCAATCAATCAGAATGGAGTTGGAAGGGACCTTGGCGTGCAGATCGGCATATAACTACGGTTTGCTTATGGATGGTCAGCCATAGTGTCCAGTGGCCAGACATCTCCAGTAGCAAATAAATAACCATCATTTTGGTGACCTTCAATGAGAGTCATGTCTTAGAAAGTGTAGCTAGGTTGAGTGCATATTAAAAGGAAAAAACAATGTTCTCCTCCAGCTTTTCCTGGTGACTTTGGTGAAAATTTTAATGGAGATGGAGACGAGAGCACAAAATTGAAGCAATATTCTTTTTTTTACCAGCTGCTGGGTTATTTCTTTTATAACTCAAACAAGCATATGCAGAACATCCTAAAAGTCTTATACCTCAGCTCAAACAGGCTCAGTCTCCATTAATTTAACAATAATTAAACAATTAATCACTTCCAATATCTCGGGGGCTGCCACAAAGAAGAGGGAGTCAAGCTATTCTCCAAAGCACTTGAGGGCAGGACGAGAAGCAACGGATGGAAACTAACCAAGGAGAGAAGCAACCTAGAACTAAGGAGAAACTTCCTGACAAAACAATTAATCAGTGGAACATCCTGCGTCCAGAAGTTGTGAATGCTCCAACACTGGAAGTTTTTAAGAAGAGACTGGACAATCATTTGTCTGAAATGGTATAGGGTTTCCTGTCTAAGCAGGGGGTTGGACTAGAAGACCTCCAAGGTCCCTTCCAACTTGTTGTTGTTGTTGTTGTTATTATTATTATTTAATCTTTATTGCCATTTTTTTTACTGTGACACACTGGCACACATTAAAAATGAAATTCTGTTGCCTGTTCTCAAAAGTGTACACATACATAACACACATATAGACATGCCATATACATACATATGTAGATTCCTACACCCTTACATATAAATATTAATCACTGTCCATCTTGAATACATTGCAGAAAGGGGAAGCTTGAGAGTTCACAAAGTTAATACTGTATAGAACAAAACTGTGGCTGAATCTGGATGTTCTGCTTCAGATACCACGGAGCCCCCTCCCAAAAGGTAACAAAGAAAACAGGTCGTGGAGAGGATGTGTAGCATCCCAGACAATCTTGTGGACCCTGCTCAAGCAACGTTTATATGCTATGTCCTGGATGGGAGGGAGGGAACTGCTAATAATATTTTCTGCTGTCCTCACCACTCTCTGCACCGCCTTCTTGCTGAAGCAGTGATGCTTCCAAACCAGACTGTGATGCCGTATGACAAGATGCTCTCAATTGTCCCTCTGTAGAAAGTGGTAAGGACAGGGGAAGGAAGATGTGCTTTTCTCATGCGACGCAGAAAATGCAGGCGCTGCTGTGCCCGATTCACCATGGTCTCGCTGTTGAGCAATCAAGCCAGCCTACCCTAGCCTAAAAGATTAATAATCTTTTAGATTTGTTTTGTCTTATAGCAATTGGCACCCATTGAGAGCTGCCAGCTCTGGGCTCAGAACATTGAAGCTGCTGAACCAGCTTCAAGCATACATGTTCTCCAGTGATTCTAAATGGATCTGGCAGAATTAATTGGGCCAACAGTTGCAGCAAAAAATGATATTTCTCAGGGACCCCAAATACAGACATTCTACAGCTGTTTCAGTATAAATTTATCAAGTAAATTCACTGTAAATTGTTTACAGTGGCGATGAAACCTGTGTGGGGAAAAAAGCATTATACCTTCAGGCATTACTATTTCTCACTGGGAATGCTCTAAAGCATAAGTCTTGCCTTCAACAAAATACTGTTTCATTTATGACAATGGTTCATAGATGCCTTATGAAGTTTTGATGAAGACATTACTGGCGTTGCAGTTCTCTTTTTATTTAGCAGCTGGCATTCATTTATTGGGCCTTAGCTAATACCTATAGATTTCGCTTTGACTTTTTCAGTAGAAAAAAAAAATCAATATAAGAATAATAGCTATGAGGAAGCTAATCACCAGTTTGTGAGAACATGAGCAAAGGGTTAGATAAGGAGACGCAAACTCATTGGAGGCCTCACACTGCAGTGAACAGGGTCATACATTCAATTTCACAGCTACTATGATTGTTGGCCAAGCAGGGACAAAAACAGCCAGAGAAATTATTGAAGCCTGGGAAATGGGCACCTTTTCGGTCAACAGGAGTGCTGATTTACCACCAGCATATCAGTTACTTAGGAGCCGAGGGTGTGTCAGCATAAGGAAATTACAATCTACAATTTAATAGCAATTTAAGAATGTCCGGGATGAGATGAGTCTTTAAGAATATTTTGAGCTTTCCTAAGACAATGGGAACTGTACAGTTCGTCCGGGTGGGGGGGGGGAATGAGATGGCAGCCAATAATCCTCTGGGCGATGGTAATGACCCTCTGGAGCGCTTTCCTATCTGCTACTGTCCAGTTGGCAAACCACACACAAATGCAATAGGTTAGAATGCTCTCTATGGAGCAACGGTAGAAGGTCACCAGCAGTTTTTCATTCAGTTGTTGTTTCCTGAGAAGTCTCAAGAAATATAATCTCTGCTGGGCCTTCTTAACCAGTGCTGTAACGTGAGCACTCCAGATTAGGTCCTCCTTTATGGTAACACCCAAAAACCTAAAGCTGGCCCCCCACTCCACACGGTCTCTGCTGATGATCAGGGGCTGGATGTCTGATCTCTCTCTCTCTCTCTCTCTCTCTCTCTCTCTCTCTCTCTCTCCAAATTGTAGAAGGCATAGAGAAAGCCCATGAAGGAAGGAGGGACAGCTATTACCAAGGCAACGAACAGATAAAAAGAACTTTAAGCATCACACTTGCACAAATAATGGTGTTCAATATAAAAAGGTCAAATATCTAGGAAACTATTTGCTTAAAAGTATTGTTAAACATAATTTCTTCACAGGTTTGGAATGGCGGATGAAGAAAGTTAAAATTGTCTTGGATAGGTAGACTTACAGCCATAATAAAAAAAAAAAACATTCATTATTGTGTTCTAAATGATTCTAATAAAAATGGAAAGCGAGGTATTAAATTATATCTGCTTAACTCAAATCACAGATTGTATGGCATCCCTTTATGGTTCAGCTATCTCTACTGAAAAAGCAAAGATTCCAGATGGCCTGCACAGATATCTGGACCGATAAAACAGAAATAAACAAGCTCATGAGAAATTATGTGATAATAAGCAGCATATTAAAAGTTTGGGATGAGTAGAGGGAAGGAATTAGTCCAGACCATGTCCTGTCTCATCTCATTAACAAATGAGGGCATTGGATGAGGGGATAGATGGGGAACTCATCAAATTTGCAGATGACACCAAGCTGGCAGGAATAGCCAACACTCCAGAAGACAGGCTTAAGATACAGGAGGATCTGGACAGACTTGAACACTGGGCGCTATCTAACAAAATGAAATTCAATGGTGAAAAAAGTAAGGTTGTACATTTAGGTAAGAAAAACCAAATACACAGGTATAGTATAGGTCAGTGGTGGCGAACCTATGGCACGCGTGCCAGAGGCGGCACTCAGAGCCCTCTCTGTGAGCACTTTTCTGAACTGCTGGTGGCGGGCTGCAGAGCCTCAGAGTGCGCTGGTCGAGGGGCCGGCAGGCTGTGGCTGCTGATGGACACTGTCGGCCCCTATGCGCTCGCTGGCCTCTGTGTGCGGGGGCCGATGGTGTCAGGGAGCAGCCGCCCCAGCCCCTGCCTCGCCTTGCCCCACGCCAATGGTACCCCCACCCTGCCTCACCTTGCCTCGCCTCACCCCGCAGGACGAGCCTCCTGCCCACCACCCCACCTGCCAGAGACCCCCTGAATCTCCCCCAACCTGCCTGGCCCCCACAGGCGTCCCTCCCCACGAGCAACATCGAGGTGACCACACCCACCTTGGCCACACCCACCCACCCAGCCTGCCATGACCACCACAGCCACGCCCACCCAGTGGTCCACGCCCACCTGGCACCCGGCGATAAATAAGTGGGTTTTGGGTTGCAGTTTGGGCACTCGGTCTCTAAAAGGTTCGCCATCACTGATATAGGTGGTACCTCACTCAATAGTAGCAACTGTGAGAGGGATCTCGGAGTCCTAGTGGACAATCCCTTAAATATGAGCCAGCCGTGTGCTGCAGCTGCCAAAAAAGCCAACACAGTGCTAGGCTGCATTAACAGAGGGATAGAATCAAGATCACGTGAAGTGTTAATACCGCTTTACAAGGCCTTGGTAAGGCCACACTTGGAATACGGCATCCAGTTTTGGTCACCACGATGTAAAAAAGATGTTGAGACTCTAGAAAGAGTGCAGAGAAGAGCAACAAAGATGAGCAGAGGACTGGAGGCTAAAGCATATAAAGAATGGCAGCTGGAATTGGGCATGTCTAGTTTAATGAAGAGAAGGACGAGGGGAGACATGACAGCAGTGTTTCCAATATCTCAGGGGCTGCCCCAAAGAAGAGGGAGTCAAGCTATTCTCCAAAGCACCTGAAGGCAGGACAAGAAGCAACGGATGTAAACTAATCAAGGAGAGAAGCAACCTTAGAACTAAGGAGGAATTTCCTGACAGTTAGAACAATTAATCAGTGGAACAACCTGCCTCCAGAAGCGGTGAATGCTCCAACACTGGAAGTTTTTAAGAAGAGACTGGACAACCATTTGTCTGAAATATTATAGGGTTTCCTGCCTGAGCAGGAGGTTGGACTAGATGACTTGCAAGGTCCCTTCCATTATTATTATTGTTGTTGTTGTTGCTGTTGCTGTTGCTGTTGCTGCTGTTGCTGTTGTTGTTATTGTTGTTGTTGTTATTGTTATTATTATTATTATTATTATTATTATTATTATTATTATTATTATTATTATTATTATTATTATTATTATTATTATTATTATTATTATTATTATTATTATTATTATTATTATTATTATTATTATTAATTATTATATTTTCATGAAGAGGAAAGCACCAAGAAATTTATCCAGTGGAGAGGAAACAGATCATATACAACCTGTTAGATCTGATTATCAATAAGGTAAGAACTGTTGGAGATTTAACAACTAGCTTGGATGCTTTTTTTTCATGTTTAATGGCAGTTTTCTAAAAGTCAATTGTAACTGAATGAAACAAAAGTTGAAAGAAAATTCTATTTTTTAAAAATGCTATTTTTAAAAAAATAAATAAATTACTGAACCGTGCATTCCCATAAAGCATACTAATTTAGCACTGTGGCAAAACCCCTCTATCCTTTCTACTGGAAACTACCTAAAATTTCTTCTACAAAAAAAAAAAAAAGGGCTCATTAAGTTGTTTGATGTCCAGCGTATCGGGACTTTTTCCCCCATTGCCGGCAATGGGGTGGGCGCGGTTTCGGCGTGACGCATCCGGCCCGCGGGCCGGCAGTTTGACATGCCTGCACTAGAGAAATATGAATAAAGAAGCTAGAGTAGTAAGTAAGTTAAGATAACAGCAAGCAAACTAAGAGGCACTCATCTCCGTAAAGTTACCTTCAATGAAAAAAAGGAGCAAGAAATTGCAGAGAAAATCTACTTTTTCCCGAAGCTATAGTAGATGGTAGAGGACAGGAAGGCCTGAAGGAACGTTGTCCATGGTGTCGCGATGGGTCGGACACGACTTCGCAACTAACAACAACAACAACAAAGTTTCTCCCTGTCCAGTTGTGTCTGACTCTAGGGTGCGGTGCTCATCTCTGTTTCTTGGCCGAGGGACCCAGCATTGTCCGAAGACATTTTCCGTGGTTATGTGGCCGGCGTGACTCTACACCAAAAGTGCACGGAATGCTGTTACGTTCCCGCCAAAGTGGTACCTATTTATCTACTCACATTTGCCTGCTTTCAAACTGCTAGGCGGGGAGGAGCTGGAGCAAGGAACAGGAGCTCACCCTTTGCATGGAGCTCGGGTCTCAAACCCGGATTGTCAAGCTTAAAGATAAACTCAGTGTCTTTAGCCATTGGGTCATTGCCTCCCCTATAGTAGATATCACTAGGTATTAATTGCGACACCTCGATATCCATGAATACAGTCAGCAACCTGAGCAGCACAAACATTGTAGCTGAGACTGTCAACTTCACCAAGCATTTTAGATGAATGAGATGGCGGGCGATTCCAGGGACTGTAAAGGCTAGTTGGGGATTAATTCTCTGCAAGGGATTGGAACCAAATTAAAAACTTCTCTGGGCTACGATTGCCTTCAAATGGCTGTTGTGCTTCTCGTGTCAGCACGAGGCCATTATGTCTTCACCATGACCCACCAAGCCTGGGACTGATTAGGAGCATTAACGCTTATGTCATTCACAAAGAACAACGTGATTTGCTGCTGGGCTTTTATCATTAGAGTCTTTTGTGAATTAAACCCTTTTTGACCTGAATTGGCACCTCAATTCAAGTGTTTGAACTACTTATGAAGCGGGCCAGAAACATGAACAGTCCATTCTGATAAAGTATGCCACTTTGTCCGTTGAAATCTCATGGGTTTAAGCTGCACTTAATCTTAGCTTAGCTGGGGGCGAGGGATTCCCTGCCCATTTACGATTCTAAAGATAGAGCGGGGTCATCTGAATAAATTGCTTTGAAATATTATAACGGTGGTTGACGTAAACATGGTAGCGTTATGACACTGAGTAGCAGGTCCCAGTTCAAACTGGGACTTGCTACTCAGTCACATAATTTTTTTGGTTGCAGTAAATAACCAAAATTTGGTTGCAGCAAATAATCAAATTTTTTTTGGTGGCAATAAATAATCCATCCCCCCCCCCCCAGTTTCACTCTTTTTCCCTATGTCTCCTATATTTGCACACCTCTCATAACAATTACAAAGTCTACTAAGATAGATTTACAAAGTTTGTGGAACGCTGAAAAAAGCACTCTATAACCTACAACATTATAGAACAGGTTGTGATTCATATTTCTTCTTATTATATTCACTTTCTTTCTTTCTTTCTTTCTTTCTTTCTTTCTTTCTTTCTTTCTTTCTTTCTTTCTTTCTTTCTTTCTTTCTTTCTTTCTTTCTTTCTTTCTTTCTTTCTTTCTTTCTTTCTTTCTTTCTTTCCTCTCTCTCTCTCTCTTTCTTAAAAAGCGATGCCATTTGCATTAAACCCTTGAATTTTATTACATGTTTTTTCAACCTCATTGCTTCAGTTTACTCAACTTCCCTAAATATTTTCT
The DNA here is from genome assembly GCA_023970755.1 of Azemiops feae. Lineage (NCBI taxonomy): Eukaryota > Metazoa > Chordata > Lepidosauria > Squamata > Viperidae > Azemiops > Azemiops feae. The sequence goes on from JALGBA010001079.1 coordinate 203,294, forward strand.
AATTTGCAGAGAACTTTTCATTTGCAAAAGAGCCTTAAAATGTTCTCTTGAACTTTCCATGCCTTTGTCACTGTTAATGTTTTATTTATCAAGTGTGTTATCTCGCTTTCTCAGATCTGTATATTTCTTCAGAATCCCGAGAGGAACATTTGGCCTAAAACATTTACCGAATCTGGACTGAAACAACAACACACAAAAATGGCTAAAATTGCTGTTCGATTTACTCGACAACTAAATGGTCTCTATTTAAGAACCGCCATTTTGGAGATTGGCAAGTTGTGCTTCAGTGGCTGCTAAATAAAGAAATTATTTTATCTAGAGAGTTTGGCAATGAACTATTTATTTATTTACATAATTGCTGTGTTAACTTGGTAGTTTAAGTCTAAATGTATTTTAATCATGATTGCCTATTACCCTAAGCATGAGACAATAAACTCTTCAATATTTCCTTTTCTGGAAAATAAGACCCTCTGTAGCCTAAATCTGAAAACCTGATTGACTCTTTTAGTATCTCACTGTCAGATGGGAAAGACCAGGTCCACATGTCTAAATGTGAAGGTCCAATTAAACTGATTTATTGCTAAAAGTCTATGCAAAGAGCCTCCGCTTGTGGCTATGTAGGGATTCTAGACTGATCTCTCTTTTAACTCCGCCCCTGGATTTTGCCAATCCTTCTGCTACACCCATGCCTACATTTCATGTCAACTATTGAGAAAAGAAAGTTCCAGGTATATTGACTGCCCAGCAGACTGCAGTATATTAATAAGGATTTCTATCTCACAATAATTAAACAACGCACAATCACGCTGCAGATGAAACCTATTTTTGCCACTTTAGCCCACCTCATCGTAACGACTTCTCCTCTGCCATTTTGCTGACCTGTAAAATGAGTGGCTATATTTGCATAATTGTTTGTTTGGATTGGCCAGCTGGTTTTACGAATGTTGTATTGGAGCCGCTGTCGTACAAAAACAAGAGCACAATACTGGAAACACAAACATGTCCCTGAAGATGACAACCTTAAACGATGAAGTACAACAAAACGCTTTTCATTTAGATTTCCTGCATGAAAGTAAGAGAATAATAATAAAAAAATATCTCAACTGCTACGAAGAGAGACTGAAAATATTCATTAATATGTTCAACGCTGCCATTGTGATTTGTAGCCCAGGGGCATCGTATTTGATGTTGCACAACTGAATCCTTCCTGTTGAACTTACTATATAATTAATCTCAAAACTGTTGTGGTGTACATGAGAAGTTGGTTAGCACGGGGAGGTTTTTCCATTCTTGAGAGGTGAACAGGATAAGCCTCCCTATTTATGCACAAAACATTTTAAGGGATATTATATTTCTTCTACGGTTTCCTTCCAGCTTGTCCTTCAGATTAGAAGAAGCACTTTCTCCATTTCATCAAATGGAAGATTCTGCGTTGGAAGCAAAAACAAACCCCAGCGATTTGTATAAATTGATTGTTCCATTGCAAGACAATTTTATGCAGTTGTCGTATCTACAAGGGCGTTTCACCTTGCAGTACTATGATATAACTGCAAACTAACCTTTCAGGAATCAGATGCTATTAATATCGAATGAAATTTTGCTGTTGATGTTCTAAAGATGGACACAGTCAAAGGGATGGGATGTCTTACCTTCAAGGCAATTCAAACATGTCTTCCATTCATGGAAATAATATAAAAGCATTGATGTTTTCAAGCTCCAGAGTGGATTTTGAACTAACGTTAAACTTATTGTGCAAATTACAATAAATTACACAATACATAAATGCATTTATGCATACTTATTATATATCAATAACTGATACAATAAACAAGTACATTGTGCTTATTGTGTTTTTAGGCAATATTGTCTGTTGCCTTGTATAGAATGCGTTTTTTAATCATGTGAACCCACCCAGAATTATTTTGCATTTCTGTGGGCTAGAAATTGATCAAATATATAAAAAATTACCAATTCTAAAAAAAAATAATGTAAAGATTTGGGACAGAATCCTAGCTTGGTGTGAGAGAATACAGAGGATTCTTGGACCAATTTATTAGCATCTTCTGATTTTCAGATGTTTCCCCCTTCAATTCTAACAACTTTATCTAGCACGGTCAATGTATGTCTAATATATTAAGTATCAAGATAAATCAAATGCAGTACGCACCTGAGAGGCTCAAGAGTTCCTGCCAAAATTTTCATGTTGGGAACAGGAGCAATAGATCCTTGATACAGAGATAATTTATTATCTTATTGGGCTGTCTATGAACTGTGTGTGTGCGTGTGTGTGGAGTTAAACATGTCATGAGCTTAGAGTCATTACGTTGCCAAAATTTTATTTTCCTATTTTGTCCCCCTACCCAAATTGCTGTGTTAATCTATTTCCCGTTTTACTGTAAAGATATTGCAAAGGCCGGTCAAAGACCATTAACAAAGACATTTAATCTGATTTTAAGGATTTCATTGGAGTTAAGAGTTGGACAAGAAATAACATTACCGCTTCCTATAAAATCATGTTAACTGCTTGACTGAAGCTTATTTTTATAAGCATAGATAGTCCTCCAGTTACAACCCCAACGGAGCCCCAAATTTCTGTTGCTAAGTGAGGCGTTTGTTTTGTCCCATTTTTATGACTTCCTTACCATGTTTGTTAAGCGAATCGCTGCAGTTATTCAGTTAGCCACCTGGTTGTTAAGTGAATCTGGCTTCCCCATTCAGTTTACTTGGGAGAAGTTTGCAAAAGGGGATCACATGACCCCGGGACACTGCGACCGTCACAAATATGAGTCAGTTGCCTGAATTTTGGTCAAGCGACCAGGGGGATGCAGCAATGGTCGTAAGTGTGAGTCCCTTTTTCCAGTGCTTTTGTAAGTTTGAACGGTCACTAAACGAACTGTTTTAACTCAAGGACTAACTGTACTGCTGTTCCTGGAGACAAGGCCTTGTTAGCTACTTACTACCTTTCCACCCAACAGAAGCTTTTTCAACTAGACATAAAAATATCTGAATTTAGATTATGGATAATAATAACAACAACAACAACAACAACAACAACAATAATAAAAAGTTGGAAGGGACCTTGGAGGTCATCTAGTCCAACCCCCTGCTCAGGCAGGAAACCTTATACCATTTCAGACAAATGGCTGTCCAGTCTCTTCTCAAAAACTTCCAGTGATGGAGCATTCACCGCTTCTGGAGGCAGGTTGTTCCACTGGTTAATTGTTCTAACTGTCAGGAAGTTTCTCCTTAGTTCTAGGTTGCTTCTCTCCTTGATGAATTTCCATCCGTTGCTTCTTGTCCTGCCTTCAGGCGCTCTGGAGAATAGCTTGACTCCCTCTTCTTTGGGGCAGCCCCTGAGATATTGGAAGGCTGCTATCATGTCCCCCCCTCGTCCTTCTCTTCATTAAACTAGACATACCCAATTCCAGCAGCCGTTCCTTATATGTTTCAGCCTCCAGTCCCCTAATCATCTTTGTTGCTCTTCTCTGCACTCTTTCTAGAGTCTCAACATCTTTTTTACATGGTGGTGACCAAAACTGGATGCAGTATTCCAAGTGTGGCCTTACCAAGGCATTGTAAAGCGGTATTAACACCTCTTGTAATCTTGATTCTATCCCTCTATTAATGCAGCCCAGCACTGTGTTGGCTTTTTTGGATTATGAATCTAGATGACGTTGGCAGTCAACAGTCATCAGGAAACCAGCTACCAATTATAGCACGGCTGTGACTGGCAGATGCTTTCGACAAATGGTTTGGCCCTTTCTCAAAAACACATCACAACATTTGTTCCTTGCTTTGACTATATATATGAAACCGATCAAGCTTGACCTGGCAACGAGAAATGAGTTTTGACAATCTTCTCCCTTTGATTGGGCAAACTCAATCAGCATCAAAATAGTCGTTGAGGCCCGATTTTGATTTCTTAGGATCCCCGGAGGACCGTGATCTATTGTTTCTGCCTCCGTAACCTGTTGCAGAGTTAATTTGAGATCACAGGTGCATCGCCACGTTATCGATTTCAAGGACTTTAAGCATGATTACCTCTTTAGTGGGATTTGAAAGGCTTGCTTTGACAGCTTTTAGGCGGATACATTGTGGAAATAAGTACGGTTGAAGGAAAATAAACAGCACGTGAGTTCCTTAAAGTATGGGACACATGATAGCAGTGTTACAACGCCACTGAAAATGGTGATTTAGGACCATTTTTCACACTTACGAACTTTGGAGCATCCCCAGGGTCACGTGATCAACGTTTTCAGAGTATATCGTATTACAAAACCGTCGCCACCGAAAACAAATTTGCAGAGTTTAGAGAGGTTAAAGACACTCGGCAACTGGCATGTACCTATGACGGTTGCAGTGTCCCGGGGTCGTGTGATCCCCTTTGATCACGGTCACATGATCAAAATTCAGATGCTTGGCAACAGACTCATACTTATGACAGTCGCGTGACCCCCTTTTGCGACCTTCTGGCAAGGAAAGTCAATGGCTAAAGCCAGATTCACTTAACAACCGTGTTACTAACTTAATAACTGAGGTGATTCGCTTCATATCTGTGGCAAGAGAGGTCACAAAATGGGGCAAAACTCGCCTAACAACTATCTCGCTTAGCAATGGAAATTTTGAGTCATAAGTTGAGGACTACCTATATCTTGGTCTTATTAGTGACATTCTACTCTTCTTTCATAGTGATAAGAAAATATCACCTTAAAAAAATGAACCAAATCCATTGCCGCTACCCAAAAAAACAAACAAACCCCCACCCCAAATCCAAGAACACATAATTGTAATATTGGTGAAAACATAAAATTATTCCACCAAACTATGGGAAACAGGATTGGTCTGACTATCGTTTCAGAAAATGTTTGGTTTTT
>JALGBA010001080.1:0-28356 GCA_023970755.1 Azemiops feae
GGATGGAAGGAAGGATGGAAGGAAGGAAGGAACAGTGGGAGAGAGGGAGGGAAGGAGGAAGGGACAAAGAGGGAGGTGAAGGGAAGGAAGGAAGGAAGGAAGGGAGAGTGGGAAAGAGGGAGGGAAGGAGGAAGGGACAAAGGGAGGTGAAGGAAAGGAAGGAAGGAAGGAGGAAGGGACAGTGGGAGAGAAGGAGGGAAGGAGGAAGGGACAAAGGGAGGTGAAGGAAAGGAAGGAAAGAAGGGACAATGGGAGAGGGAGGGAAGGAGGAAGGGACAAAGAAGGAGGTGAAGGAAAGGAAGGAAAGAAGGAAGGAAGGAAGGGACAATGGGAGAGAGGGAGGGAAGGAAGGCAGGCACCCACCCCAGTCCCATCCCCCTCCACCAAAGACCCATGGATTCCCCCCCACAGGCACACTACAACCTGAGTGATCAGCTGGCCACGCCCCCGGCCATTGATCACATGACCCTGGGACACTGTGAACGTCATAAGTATGAATCAGTTGCCAAGCATCCGAATGTAAATCACATGACCCTGGGGGTGCTGCAACAGTCATAAGTGTGAAAATGGTCATAATTCGCTTTTTTCAGTGCCGTTGTAACTTCAAACTGTCACTAAGCGAATTGTTGTAAGTCGAGGACTACCTGTACTTTATCTTTTTTTCCTTTTTTGGGGGGGGGGTGTCAAGTTTTTGATACCTTGCTGGGCGAGTGGTGGTACTCGGATATTGCCTTATCTGAAAAGTGGTACAATGGGTGAAAAGGTTGAAAAGCCCTGCTTTAATGAATGAAAAGAAAGCTGGATAGATATGGTTTTTTTAAAGTTTAAGCAGCAAATGCAATAGCTGAAAGCATTTTATTTATTTCTATAATTTTTGCCTAATTTCCTGCAGAAACTCAAATCAAATAACGTATAAAACATAACTATTTAAACCAAATCATCCTGGAGAGGCTTTGAATATTGCCTTAGATTGGCACCCTGCTTTGAAATTTTATTAACCTTTTATTAGATTGTGTGTAGAACTTTGACAGATGCAGGAGCCCTAAAAGGTTTTATTTTCCCCACCCAGGTCAGTTACAGGCTGTCCTCGACTTACGGCCGTCGGTTTAATAATGCTTCAAAGTTACCATGGCCTTGGATAAAGTAACTTACAACCTGTTCTCGCGCTTATGACCATCGCAACATCCCTGTGGTCACGTGATCACAATTTGGGCTCTTGGTAACCAGCTCACACTACGACTGGCCCAGAATTCTGCAGTCACCTGATCACCATCTGTGACCTTTTTTGCCAGTTTTGGGGAAGCCGGAGTTGCTTAATCACAGCCTGATTCGCTTCATAACCACTCGCTTAATAACAGCGGTGATTCACGTAACAACCTTCATAAAATCAGGTCCAACGTGGCTCGTGACCTCAGCAATTTACAACCCAATTGTGGTTGTAAGTTTAGAGAGGGGAAGGAATGGGCAGGAGAAAATCCTTCCCTTCCAGGGATCGGATGAGAATCCTCCTTGCTCCCAGGACAATCTCTGAAGTATTGAGGAGGTCAACGGGGGGGGGGGACAACCTCTCCTCCCTCCAGACCCAGCTTGGAATCGACAGAGCCCTGCGCCTCGTAGGCTGGCAGGACACGGATTTCGGATTTCAGGTGTCCTGGACCTCCCCAGTCTGCAGCTTCCCTTTCCTGGCTACGACCGGGCGCTTGGCGACCAGCCTGTGCGCACAAGGGTTGCAGCATCCCGGGGTGATGTGATCACCCTTTGCAACTTTCCCAGCCAGCTTCTGACAATTAAAGTCAATGGGAGAAGCTGGACTCACTTAATGACAGTGGTGAAAGAGGTTGTAAAATCAGGCGTGGTCACATGGTGACTCTCTTAACAGCCATATTGCTTAGTGAGAGAAATTCCAGTCCCAACTATGGTCATAAGTCGAGATCTACCTGTACTTATGGCTCTGCAGTCTTAAGGAGAAATAACTTTAAATGTCTAAAATTCTTTCCAATCACTCTGACACAGCCCTGCACTCTCCAGTTTCCACAATGACTCCATATCAGTTATCCAGCACTTTCCAGGACAAGGACCTGAAAATGCCCATCCCTAAGGCTGCCCTTTTAGGTATCTCAAGAAAAATATGGGATGGCGTTGAAGGACACGTGTGCCTGCCTCATCCCTTCATCCATTGAGGCAAAGCGTCTGCAGCCTTGGTCCAAAACATTTAAAGCCCCAAGGCCTCCATCATCAAGCTACTGTGTCTCTAGAGCAGTGTTTCTCAATAAGAGTAACCTGGTTCTAAATGTTAATAAAACAAAGGAGATCACTGTAGATTTTAGAAAGAGCCGGCATAGTTATGCTCCACTCAGTATCAAGGATGCAGATGTAGAGGTGGTCAACAGTGTTAATTATCTGGGGGTGCAGATAACTAACAATCTGACTTGGTCTCTCCACACGTCATCCTTAGTGAAGCGTGCAAACCAGTGTCTGCATTTCTTGCGTCGGATGAGGAGAGCACATCTTTCTCCTCCTGTCCTGGCCGCTTTTTACACAGGCAGGATTGGAGGCGTTTTAACAAACTGCATCACTGTTGGGTCTGGTGGCAGCAGAGCCTCAGACAGAAGGTCCACACAGAGAGTGGTGAGGACAGCCGAGAAGATCGTAGGAAGCTCGCTTCCGTTATTCAGGATGCTGCTTACAAGCGCTCATGTGTGCTTAGAGCTCCGAGCATAGTTAGAGACCCCCCACCCCCCACTTCACGGCCTGTTCCTGTTGCTCCCCTCCGGGAGGAGGTTTCCGAGTATTTCCAGCAGGGCTAGCAGATTCCGTAACCACTTTGTTCCCTGTGCCGTCCGTCTGGTAAACTCGCAAGATGCGTTTTTGTCGCCATGTACATGTATACATCTGAACTAGACTGTGTTGTTTTCTGTGTCATAGAATATATGTGGGTCTGTGGGTATATGCATTTTTTTTTGGCTTATTGATGTAGTAATATATTGGAGATGGTGTGGGATTTGTTGTCTAGTTTGGAATAAACAATCACCAGCCAAAAGTTCCAAGAGAAAACAATAGTATTTTATTTTTACTACTTTGCAAAGATGGTGTATCACGTACTCTCAGGTACAGTGGACACACCTGAAATCATCAATATAATTGCTTTATAGTCCCTATAACCATCGCAAATTTACCTCCCACGTTTCCCTCATTGGCTGAGTACTCAGGCCGTCACAACCTATCCAAAGCGCCTAAAGTGAATACATTATTCCCCATGCATGATTACATCTCCCACTCCTCAATTCTATCACCCCCTGCCCTTATTTACAAATGACCTTTTATAGCTATTAGTTCCTGTGGGCTGCCTCTGAATCAACCATCCTGCCAACTAGTTCTGGTTAAAGCTAGTTTTGAGCATTGCAGGGGCCTCCTACGTACACTTTCCATGCTTAAGCAGAATTCATGAGATCAGAAATATATCCATTGGATTCTTCCAAGGATTAGCCTGCCCTTCTACGGTTTCTGCAAAAACAATAGGTTCTTTTTCCCACAGTGCTGACCCTTTGAGAGCTATATGCAATGAAACTTCATTTTAATGTATGCCCATTAGTGTACATTTAAAGTGACAATAAAGTTATTTCTATTCTTTTCTTCTCTTCTCTTCTCTTCTCTTCTCTTCTCTTCTCTTCTCTTCTCTTCTCTTCTCTTCTCTTCTCTTCTCTTCTCTTCTCTTCTCTTCTGCTATCAACTATGATAACCTTAAGATGGACGTCTGGAAATGGAGTCATGGCAACTGGATTTATTTTTTATTAGGTGAGAGGTTTTGCTGCTTCTCCAAGCAGTTTCTTTGGTCTGAACCACTTGGATAGGGGGATTCTGGGTAGGCAGAGAGCCGTTGGAATGTACCAACTCCTGAAATTCCTAGGGGTCATGGCCTTGATCTTCCCGGGGGCTGATGAGAGAGCAGCCCAGAAAATGGGGGACAGGTTGTGTCTGAGGCCTCCATCTCTATTGAGGGAAGGAGCCTCCGCTTTGGCCCAAATGGATTCCCTCACTCCTCTCTCAAGCCATCCAACTTCCCTGTCCAGAATGTGGGTGTCCTGTCCCCTCCAAGCCAACGCAGGAGTTTCTTTCCTTTGGAGCTTCTTTCCCACCTGATCCGATGATGGCCAGGAAAGATCCAATGCTCCTCATGAGCCCCAGGAAGGGACCCCAGAGAGAGAAAAGGGGGAAGAAAGGACATCAAAGCACCTCCAGGGCAATTATGAAGGGTGAGAGCAAAAGAGACGCTGCTTCTCTCATTCTGCAGCTTGTGGGAAACGGTAAATCAGCCAGCAGTGTGTGGCAGCAGCCAAAAATTCTAATACAATCCTTGGTTGTATTAACAGGGATAGAATCCAAATCACGTTAAGTTTTAGTATCGCTTTATAAATCCTTAGTAAGACCACGATAGCAGTATTCTGGTATTTGAGGGGCTGCCACAAAGAAGAGGGGGGTCAAATTATTCTTCAAAGCACCAGAAGGCAGAACAAGAAACCATGGATGGAAACTAATCAAGCAACCCGGAATTAAGGTGAAACTTCCTAACAGTGTGGACAATTAACCAGTGGAACAGCTTTGCCTTCAGAAGCTGCAGGTGCTTCATCACTAGAGTTTTTAAGAAAAGACTGGACAGCCACCCGTCTGAAATGGTATAGGGTCTCCTGCTTGAGAAGGGGGTTGGACTAGATGACCTCCAAGGTACCTTCCAGCTCTATTCTGATTCAAAATAGATTCATACAATCTTTCTTCTGCAGATAGCTTTGTATGTATCACCCCAAACTATCAAGGACATTTTAGATTCCTTGAAACCCATTAAATTAATTACATGGAATTACATTCCTGAAAAAAAAAATCCAGAGGCTTTAGGTTTTCTATTTCACCTTTATTATTAGATTTTCCATTGTGTTCAGATCCAGCCTTGGTAAAATCATGTAACATCTGGGGAGGAAGATGCAGCCCAGCAGCCTGGAGGCCCAGAGGGAGGAGACCTTCCCCGGCTGACACGCATTGGGCAACCAGAGAGCCGAAAAGCAGGTGGCCCCTTTACTGCTTGGCTCAAAATCCAGGCCAATCCCCCCCCTGCTTAATTCTATTCATAGGTAGTCCTTGACTTACAACCACAGTTGGGACTGGAATTTCTGCCATCCGCCATTGCAGTCATCAAGTCGAAGCAGACCCAATTTACGACAATTTTCATGGAGGCCATTATGCAAATCAGGCACTCCTTCTGATCCGGTTCAGGCAGGAACAGCGAATCGCAGAAACTCCCTCCTGCTTCACCTGGACCCAAACCTCCCTCCGGCTTCCTCTGGGAAACCAGGGAGCCATTCCCAGGGCGGGTGTTGAGGGAGGGTTTCAACCCGGGGGAGGGTCTGTCTGTCTGTCTGTCAAAGACCTCAACCAACCATGGCAGTTTTAGCATGAATTAAGGATATTCTGGGGAGGCCCACAAACTGATTTATCCTTTTAGAAGGACGCAGTCCAGGAAGTCCTCAACTTTCAACCACAATGGGGACAGAGAAATTCATCCTACAGGGAGACGTCGCCTGACCATGACTTGCAACCTTCCCCATTGGCTTTGCTTGTTGGGACCCTCTGAGAAGATCGCAAATGGCCACCAGGCAACCCTGGGAGGCTGCAACTATCATCAGTGTGAGCCAGTTGCCAAACACCTGGATTGCGATCACGTGATTGTAATGATCTGCTTCCAAGTTGCGTTTTTCAGCTTTGTCACAACTCTCAACAATTGCTAAATGAATGGACTACCTGTATTGCAGACATTCAGAGAATCATAGAATGTGAGCCGTGAAAGGCACCTTCATGATAATGTAGTCCAACCCTCTCCCCAGTGCAGGAACCCAGTGCCACAAATACACAATTTACATGGACGGATCTCTCATTCTTGCATTTTAATGGGATTTTCTTTATTTTTATCAGGGAGTTGATGAGAATTATTCAGAGCCAAATCTGACGTCACTGCCAGGAACCGGACGTGACCTGGGAGGAGATTCATATCCGACTCAATCGGGACCTCAAAGGCCTGAGGAAAAGCAGCCAAACGGGCAAGAGGAGAAGCCATTTCAGTCTCGATGGGTGGAAAGAGGAAGAGGAGTCCCCTCACTTCCCATCAAAGGATCCCCCTGAGGGGGGGAAATCATCTCAATGCGTGGAGTGTGGAGCTCTACCATAGACTTCTGTAGATCTTGAATGCCTTCCAGGTGTGGCGACATGACTTAGAAGGGGCTCAGCACCAGATCGAAGTGTGGACGGATCATCAAAACCTGGAGCATTTGCATACAGCCAGGAAGCTCAACCAGCGGCAGATGCAATTGTCTCTCCTCTTCAACAGCTTCGATTTTCAAGTAACCTATAGTCCAGGAGGCTGGAACCAGAGAGCTGATGCCTTGTTGCGCAAACCAGAGTATGCACGGGTGGGGGATAAGGTGCTGCTCTGGTCAGTGATTCCGGTGGAAACGTTTGCAGTGACCCAAGAGCCTGTCGATCTGAAGGAGCAGATCAGGCTGGTGCAGCATCAAGACTAAATTGCCCAGGCCAGAGAAGCATAGTTAGACTTGGTCGAAAGCCTATTGGGCCCTTGGTCATGCTCAAAGGACTTGATAAGGTTTTGGAGATGGATTTATGTGCTGGAGGGGCCCTCCCGAAGCCTGATCTTGCGCCAGTATCACGACAACCCTGTGGCGGGGCATTTTGGCATGTTCAAAACTTTGTACCTGGTGGGCTGAGTGTTCTGGTGCCTGCGGATTCGCCACGATGTGGAGACCTATGTCCTATCGTGCCTGGAGTGTCGGCAAGCAAAGAATGTGTCAGGACCCCTGTTGGGTCTTCTGCAGCCACTGCCCACACCGGAGAGGCCTTGGGGAAGCATATCCATGGACTTTATCACTGATCTCCCAAAATCGCAGGGAGCCACAACGGTGTTGTTGTTGGACATGCTCACCAAGATAGCCCATTTTGGGTCATGGGTGAGATTGCCTACGGCACGGGTGTGCATCACATTTTCCGGCTACATGGCCTACCTGAGCGCATAGTGTCGGACCAAGGTACCCAGTTCACGGCCCAGTTTTGGGGGCTGCTCTTGGAACTTCTCCAGGTGCCGGTGTCTCTCTCATCATCCGGAGACAGACGGAGGCAAGAATGAGTGAATGCCATGCTGGAACAGTATTTACATTGCTACGTGAATTTTCAGCAGGACAACTGGATGAATCTGCTGATGCTGGAGGAGTTCACGTACAACAACGCCCAGCATGTTTCGCCGTGCATTTCTCTGTTCTTGGTGATATATGGGTTTCATCCATGTTTGTTCCTACTGCTGTGGCAAATTCACCAGTGCCTGTGGCATTTTCACGCAGGAGCTCCTCATTTGGTGAAAACTTACTTTCCATTCCAGTGGAGACTGATTCTCCTTTCTGAGCTGGGTCATTTTCTCCTCTAAAATATTTATTCTGTATTCATTATTTTCTCTGAGGAGTTACGCCTTCTCCCCATCTTGTTTTTGAACCCTGCAACTCAGATCTTGATTCTCTTTTCTGAGCATGTCTATCTGCATACACTCATCCGAAATATTTCTTCTGTAAAATATCAAACCCGAGTAAAATTTAAGGATAGAATAGAGCTGGAAGGGACCTTGGGGGTCTTCTAGTTAGACTTGTTTAAAATTAAAACTAATTAAAAATATCCTAAAAAATCCACTGAAATTTTATGTAAATTCCCATTGTGGGATTGCTTCTTGTTTCCCCATGTGAAATCCATCCATTCCCCAATGGGATTTCAACTGTACTTGGGGGGGGAGGGGGTACAATATCAGATCTCCTGAGTATAAAGGACGTGGCTATGAAGATCCCCTGTGATGGGAGGGAGCTAAGGAGAAATTAATATCAAATTCTGGAAGAGAAAGTCAGGGTTGCTGTCTAAACCTTTCTCACCTGCTCAGTCTTTCCCTGAAGTCTTTTTCCATGGCCTCTTTGGTTTCAATGTGCTGGATGTTTTCAAACCTCAAGGTGTTCATTTTTAATTGAAGCTCAAGCCTCTCTTCAACTATGGTGTTCAGCATCGTGATGTTTCTGTAAATTATGAACACCAGAGAGAAATTAGCCTTCTAATTTTTTTACTTCGATTACCAAGCATAATTAAGTTCTTAATAATTTTTACACTATATTTGCGTTTGTCTTCTAAACATATAATACATACACACACATACATCTATACTGTGCGTGTAGATGGATGATAGATAGGTATAGATAGATATAGATAGATTAAAAAGTCATATTTCTTTTATTCTGTATGTTGTTTATATTTGGCCTCCGGGTTCTAGTAAATGAAATTGAATTTGAAAGAATAAGTCAGGATTACCACCTAAATATTTCTCACCTGCCCAGTTGTCCCTTTAACTCCTGGTTTTCGCTGAGGAGCTCCTGGTTCTCCCCAGCTTGTTGCAGAACTCTGCAGCGGAGATGGTGGTTTTCCTCCTGCAGCTTCAGGAGGTTTTCTTCCAGAGATGTAATTCTGTAAAATATGAAGAAAAGAGTGAAATTAACCCCCTAAGGTTTTTACCTGAATCATCAAACTGGTTTAAATTTAAAACTAACTAAAAAGATCTGGCACTTGGTTTGTTTTACCTAGCCTTACTTTTTAATTAATTTAGTTTTGCCATTCCTGTTGCCACAGCTAGCAAGCTCTTCTCACGGGAACCAATGTGGGAATGATTTATTTCGTTTACTGGGTACTTTAGAAATGCTCAGTAAAATGGACAAATCCGTAGATCTTATCTATATCTCCACTATATCCTTTAGGGATTTGTTTTGCTTCTTCAGTCTTAAGGTTAACAACACTGCATGGAAGAGTTTGATTATTTAAGTACAGGTTAATGCATTTTTACTTACTCTGAATTCGTTGATGAGGGCCTCTTTTCCATCAATCAGATCGAGGTTTTTATTCCTCAACTTCTCAATTTTAATTTGAAGTTCTTCTCTTTTTTCTAGCATTGAAGACATTATTGTTTTTCTGTAAATTATGAAGATCAGAGAGAAATTAGCCCTCCAATTTTTTTTACTTCAATCACCAAGCATAACTAAGTTATTATGATTTTTACTCTGCGTTTGCTTTTGTCTTATAAACATACGCATATACATACACATACATACATGTCCAGGGGAGGGAGCTAAAGGGAATCGAATATGAAATCCTGGACGAGAAAGTCAGGGTTGCTATCTGAAAATTTCTCACCTGCTCAGTCTCTCCTCCAGCTCTTTGCCCCAGTTCTTCTTTTTGGTGAACAAGCTGCGTGTTTTCACGCAGGAGCTGCTCATTTGGTGAAAATTTACTTTCCATTCTGCAATGGAGACTCTGATTCTCCTTTCTGAGCTGGGCCATTTGCTCCCCTAAAATGTTTATTCTGCATTCATTATTTTCTCTGAGGAGTTCTGCCTTCTCCCCATCTTGTTTTTGAACCCTGCAGCTCAGATCTTGATTCTCTTTTCTGAGCTTGTCTATCTGCATAGACTCATCCGAAATATTTCTTCTGTAAAATATCAAAACTAGAGTAAAATTAGCTTCCTTGGGTTTGTTACTTGAATCATCAGACTTCTTTAAAATTAAAAATACCCGGCATTTTGTTTGTTATACATAGCCTTACAATTTAACGTAAGTCTCCGTATAATTTTGTTATGTTTTGGACAAGTTGAAAAGAGTCAGGTCTTATTTTCCCCCAATCTTGTTCCAGGCAATGTAATTCAACCTAGAACCATGTATAATATACGTCCAGGGGAGAGAAAGCTACGAAGAATTTAAGATGAAATTCTGGAGGAAAAGTCAGGGTTGCTATCTAAAACTTGCTCAACTGCTCAGTTTTTTCTTCAAAATCTTTGCAAAGCTCCTCCTTTTCTGCAATGAGTTGGATATTTTTTCACCCTACGCTCCTTGTGAAGTAGATAATAAGTCTCTTATTTTCAATTTGGAGATTTATCCTACCTCTTCTTGCAGACTTTCCTGTTTTTAGTCTTCTTACAAAGTTGCCTGCCATGCCGCCAAACAATTAGTACTTAGGAGATCAAGTACTAGCATTAACACTTTATTCGGAAAATCAGAATGTAGGTTTTGGGGTGGGTGAGGACATCTGAGGGCTTTCTCTAGAAGTGGGTCTTCCTGCTGCCCTCCATCCTCCCTCCCCCCCCCCAGAAAAAGGGCAAAGGGCCAAAGGTGGAGGAGGAGACGTTCTGAGCAAGGGAAGATGGGCCTGGATCTCTGCTGCTCTTAATCTTAGTCTTAAATGGCTCACCTGCTCAGTTTCTCTTCAAAACCTTTGCAGAGCTCCCCCTTTTCTGCAATGAGTTGGATATTTTTCACCCTCCTTGTTCTTCAATTGGAGCTCCTCTTTTTCTTAAAGCAGCCTTGACATTTCCTTTGCCTTCCCGTAAATTACGAAGAACAGAGAGAAATTGGCCCCCTTCCTTTTTTTACTTGAAACATGAAACTTTTTCTTAAAATTAAAAATAATAATAAACATAAATCTGTGTGTTTTGTGTGTCTCTCTCTCTGTGTGTATAAAAATCCAGTTTTTCTATTTCTGCTACAACAATCAGCAGTTTCTCCTTACACCAGGAAACAATGCTTCAGCCATTTATTGGGTATATTAGAAACAGTAAAAGTGACAAATCAGTCAATTTTCATGGACTTGAGCTATACCTGAATACTTATACAGCACATTCTTCTACTTTTTTATTGTCATATTTTTCCCCCTAAAAGGTTTCAGATTGCAGGATCCAATCGGGGTCGGTCACCAGAACCAGAGGTTCAGCCTTCCGAGCTTTCAGACTCCTGCTGGAACCCATCCCCAGGGAGCTTCTCTCTCCCAGAATGTGTGCGTTGGGCTCTTCTATACAAGCATTTACGTGGTGCCTGGTTGTATGTGGCTTTTTATTTGTTGATTAGGGTGTTGATGGCCAACTATTAAGTCATTGGCTGTTGGCTCCTCTCAGTTCCTAAGTACCTGATAAACTGGTGGTAAATCAGCACTTCCATTGACTGACAAGGGGCCCGTTTCCCAGGCTTCAATCATTTCACTGGCTATTTTTCTACCTGCTCCACCGACAATCTTAATGTATGTCCTTGTTTGTTGCAATATGAGGCTACCAATGAGTTCAGGTCTCCTCGTCTGACTGCTCTCTTGAGTTCTTGCAATCTGGTGGTTAGCTTCCTCCCCGTCTGTCCTACATGGTCACAAGGGCAATCCATGCAGGGGATCCGGTAGATTAATTAGAAGTATCTCCCACCTCCAAGCAAACTTTGCAATGCATGATTTGTCACATGGTAGCCTCTGGATGGTGTGTGATGCCCACTTGCAGATCTCAGAAGCTGCCTTCTACTCCTTCCGAAATGTTTTTGATGTATGGCAGGGTGTGCCATATAGTTGGTCTTGTTTCTTCTTTTTCTTTCTTTCTTTCTTTCTTTCTTTCTTTCTTTCTTTCTTTCTTTCTTTCTTTCTTTCTTTCTTTCTTTCTTTCTTTCTTTCTTTCTTTCTTTCTTTCTTTCTTTCTTTCTTTCTTTCTTTCTTTCTTTCTTTCTTTCTTTCTCACCCTTATGTGTTGTGCAGGCATCTTGTAATAAATGCTTGTGGGCACCCATTCTGCCTGAATTGTTCACACAGGTACGTGCTCTCCAGTTGTTTAGCTTGCTGGGCACTACAGTGGGTTCTCACCCTGCCATACAGTGTTTCTGACACGACTCGTTTTGTGTGACAGTGGATGGTTACTATTGAAACTAAGAATGCCTAGAGTGTCGGTGACCTTGCGATAAACCATGGTTTCTAGGCTTCCATCTTCCTGCCAGTTGACATCTAAAAATGGCAATTGTCTAGCTGTTTCTTCCTCCGTTGTGTATTGTCTGTGTGGGAAGATGGAGTTCAGTAGGGTATGGAAGTCTTTCAGTGCATTTCTTTTGTTGATGACACACGTCATCCATCTAGTGGCACCAAAATTTAGGTGTGGTTTTGAAATACTCGGTGTTCTAGTTCACGCAGGATAGTTTCTGCAATGACTCCTGATATTGGGGATCCCGTCGACACCCCTTTTATTTGCTGATACATTTCCCCTTTGAAAGCGAAGAAGGTATGTTGGCAGTACTGGAGTAGCTTCACAATTTGTGTCATGGTTATCTGTGTTGCATCTTCCTCTAGTTTTCTCTCTATTACTTCGTATGGTAGATGGGGAGGGAGGGATGTAAATAGAGACACTACGTCAAGGGAGACCGTGATCTCATCAGGAGCCACATTTAAGCCCTGTAATTTTGTCACAACTTGTGTGGATGATATGACTGTGCTGTTTGAGGGTGGGGTCAGAAGCTTCAGTGTTGTGCCAGCCATCTAGCCAGGCTGTAGGTATGGGTATCTCACACCGCTACAATAGGTCTGAGGGGGACTCCTGTTTTGTGTATCTTGGGGAGTCCAAATGCCTTCATTTCATAATCTGTGCGGTTCATCACCACCGTTGAGAAGCCTTTGTCTGACAGTAAAATAATAATATCCTGATCTTGTTTCAGGTCTTTCAAGATGCGTTGCTCCATTGGGCTGAGCGTGTTCTTTGGTTTGTGTGTGACCACCATTGCTGATACTTTTTGTCTAATAGAATTTTTGTAAAAAAAAATTATTATTAGTTTACAGCATAAAATACAAAAATACAAAAGCAAATAGTAGAACACAAAGGGGAGGGGAAGGGAAAAAGAAGTGTGGAAGATATCTCAATTCAGTTCCAATTCAGTTCCAATATCTCAGGGGCTGCCCCAAAGAAGAGGGAGTCGAGCTATTCTCCAAAGCAGCACCTGAAGGCAGGACAAGAAGCAACGGATGGAAACTAATTAAGGGGAGAAGCGACCTGGAACTAAGGAGAAATTTCCTGACTGTTAGAACAATTAACCAGTGGAACAACCTGCCTCCAGAAGCTGTGAATGCTCCAACACTGGAAGTTTTTAAGAAGAGACTGGACAGCCATTTGTCTGAAATGGTATAGGGTTTCCTGCCTGAGCAGGGGGTTGGACTAGATGACCTCCAAGGTCCTTTCCATCATCATCATCATCATCATCATCATCATCATCATCATCATCATCATTATTATTATTATTATTATTATTATTATTATTATTATTATTATTATTATCATTATCATTATCTTTTATTCATTAGACACGAACCTCAGTCAACTGAACATTCAGATTGGCTGGCGCTGATGGTTGACACGGGTTGCTACCAGCATCCTAGGTGTCAACCAGGTACCTCCTTAAAATATAAGATGTTCCGAGTAGCGCAGGTTTTTGTAACATTGCTGGAGTTATTGCAGGAAGCTGCAGTTTCTTGATGTATTTTGCAAAGTTTTTGGACATAGTTCCCAGTGCCCCGATGACAATGGGTATCACTGTTACATATTTCATCCATAATCGCGCAGTTTCGATGGCCAGGTCGCGATATTTCGTAATTTTTTCCAGTTCTTTTTCTTCGACTCTGGCATCTCCTGGTACAGCGATATCAATCAGCTGTACACTTCGGTTCTCTACAACTGCGATATCCGGCGTGTTGTGTTCCAAATGGCGATCTGTCTGTATTCGAAAGTCCCACAAGATCTTCACCCTCTCATTCTCAACAACTTTTTCCGCCCTATGTTCCCATGACTTTTCGGACACAGGCAAGTCGTATTTTTTACACAATGCCCAGTGGATTAATTTAGCAACTCGGTCATGTCTAGCTTTGTAATCAGTTTGTGCGATTTTGCTGCACTCACAGATTAGGTGTGAAACAGTTTCAACTTTGTCATTGCAAAGTCGGCAATTTGGATTGTCAGTGGGTTATTATTATTATTATTATTATTATTATTATTATTATTATTATTATTATTATTATTATTATTATTATTATTATTATTATTATTATTATTATTATTATTCAGTCAGTCAGTCAGTCAGTCAGTCAGTCAGTCAGATGACCTTCAAGGTCCCTTTCAGCTCTAGGCTTCTATTATCTATTTCCTTTTCATTGTAGCCTTAATCTCCAAAGAGGAAACAAATTAGGGTTAAAACTATCAAGTGACAATAGCCTCACACATTCATTAAATTGTAAAAACTTTGTGTAAAAATCACAAATTTGGCCCCTTTAAGAAATGTGTGGCCTTCAACCCCCAGAATCCAGCTGGCTTACTAGGGAATTCTGGGAGATGAAGTCCACACAGGCCTTTAAAATGGCCAGGTTTGAGAACTACCCACATAATCCATCAACATTGATCTCTTTTCAAACTACTCTGACTCCCATTTGATTCTGACTCCAGTTCAAGGCAGATCATCTCTCGAAACCCTCCAAAGGAGCCGGAATCCTCCATTGGTCACTCTGGCCATCTCTGGCCTGGCTTTGGTGCTTCTGATGACTGGAGAAGGGGGTGACCATTCGAATTAAGATGGACACCCCACCCCCATTACTTACAATTTCCATCTTCGGCAGGAAAGTCAAGCGTGTGACTTTGAGACAGTCTTTCTCTCTCAGCCTTAGCCCACCTCACAAGGTTGTTGTTGAGGGAAAGATGGAGCCTAAGTTATGTTCATTGCCTTGACCTATTTAGAGAAATAATAAAGGTGGGATAAAAGTCAACTTTATTAAAAATAAAAATAAGTACTTCAGTCCCCAGGCGGAGAGTGTTTGGGAAATAATTATATCTGGCCAACGGTGTCCCTTTTCGGTTGATTTCCCCAAATCCTTGGACCAGGCCAATTTCTACCTTTGGGGGCCCAAGGCCCATCCAACTGGGACATCCTGAAGCCACGTTTGGGGCCCCTGAATCTTGCAGAGTTTTCCCAGCGCAAAGCATGGCTGCCGGCCATCTGGCCCCAGTCCATCTCTGGAGACCTGCACCTTCCAGGTGGTGGCTGGGGAGTTTGGTCCCAGGTAGGGAGGCTCCTGACACAGCAGGTAGGAGCCCTTCTGGGGTGCTGGGGCTGAACCCCCTTTTCTCATCTCCTCCCCCAAATGGGCCTTCACGGGAACCGTCTCTTCCTCCGGACAAGCCCAGACCAGTGAGACCCTGGCGAGGCCCACAGAGCCGGCCGTCCACTCCAGCGGTCCAGCCCCACCAAGGATGCTGGATGTTGCCATGGTGATCTCCGGCCAATGGGGTTAGGGGGAGCCCCTGACGTCACCAGCCGAGGCTTTGATTGGCCTGGACCGGAGATTGGAAAAACCCTCCTCAACCGCCTGCCTGGCCTATGAAGGTATTGGCGGCTCTGGAGGGGCTTCTGCAGCCGCCCTGGAAATAGTGACCGTTTTTCAGACTTATGACCGTTGCAGCATCCCCATGGTCACGTGATCAAAATCCGGACGCTTGGCAATTGACTCGTATTTATGACGGTTGCAGTGTCCCGGGGGGGAGGGTCATGTGATCCCCTTTTGTGGTCTTCTGACCAGCAAAGTCAAGGGGGAAGCCAGATTCACTTAACAACCAAGTGACTCACTTATCAACTGTAGTGATTCGTTTAACAACTGAGGCAAAAAAGGTTGTAAAATGGTGCAAAAATCACTTAACAAATGTCTCACTTAACAACAGAAATTTCCGGCTCAATTGTGGCCATAAATCCAGGATTACCTTCGTAGAACCGTCGGGACGCAGGGAGTCCTCGACTTATGACCACGAAAGGGATCAGGCTCTCCTTTGCGAAGCAAGCAGGTTGTTCAGGGAGTCTGAGCCCATTTTTTGACCTTTTGGGCATTAAGTGAATCACTTCAGTTGTGAACTGAACCACGAGGTCGTTAAGTGAGACAGAGTTTCCCCTTTGACTCAGTTTGTTGGGAGGCGGCTGGGAGAGTTGCAGACTGGGATCACGGGACCCCGAGACACTGCGGCAACCGTGGCAAACACACACCAGCTGCCACAGGCCCAAATGTTGATCGTGTGACCGTGGAAATGTTGCGACGGTCGTAAGTGTGAGGACTGGTCCTCAATCACTTCCCTCAGTTCCATTCTAATTCCCAAACGGATCTTTTTAAGTCAAGGCCTCCCTTTGCTTAGGAATCCTCTGCATTTCTCTCCTTCCTTCCTGGGGGAGCTGCAGAATGGCTACTCCCGGCAATCCTCCACTTACGACCAGAAGGGAGCCCCAAACCCACGTTGCTAAGGGAGAAATTTGTGTTTTGCCCCACTTTATGACTTTTCTTACCACAGTTGTTAAGTGAATCACTGCATTTGTTAAATGAGTAACAAGGTTGTTAAATGAATCTGGCTTCCCCACTGACTTTGCTTGTCAGACGGTCGCAAAAGGGGATCATGTGACTCCGGGATGCTGCGACCGTCATAAATGTGAGTCAATTGTCAAGCATCCAGATGTAAATCACATGACTCTGGGGATGCTGCAACGGTCATTAGTGTGAGAAATGGACCCAAGTCACTTTTTTCAGCACCGTTGTAACTTCAAATGGTCACTAAATGTACTGTCGTAAGTGGAGGACTGCCTGCATTTATGTGCATTATCCAAGAGCAGCCCTGGAGAGAGATTCCCTCCTCCTCTTCCTCTCAGATGTGGGAGTCCGTTTGCTCCTGCTGGGGGGGGGGTTCATTCCCTGGACCCCCTGGACCCCTTTGCCGAAGTCAAGAGTGTTGCTGAAACAAGGCACAAATTCTGCACAAACAGCCACACCCAGGAGGTTGTCACCCCATTAATCCCCAGGAATCAAAGCTGCTTATTGATTCAGGGAGTGGGGGGGCAGAGGGCAAGGTTGGGGGTCTCCAATACTCCCCCCTGCCAAAGACCCTCCCTTTCTTTGGAGAGCAGCCAGGCTTCCCCTGCAATCCTGCCCCCCCTCAGCCCCTCACCTGCGCAGGACCTGCTAATCATGCCCGTCAAGCCCATCGGAAGGGTCCCCTCAGTCTGTGTCAGCTGCCCGAAAAGAGGAAGGGGAAAGGAAAGGAATCACTGCAAATAACTGCAAATAACTGAAGAGGAATCAGCCAGATCGACTGAAAACGTCAGAGATCAAACCAGTGAAAACGCCGCCCTCTTCAGAAGTCTCTGTCTGTCTGTCTATGTCTACGCTGCTAATATTGAATATTATTGCTTTGACAAGATATGCAGAACTGTCTGGTATTTTTAGAGTTAATTTAGATGATGCTGGGAGGGGAGGAGAAAGATAGGAATTTGCGGGATATGGAACGGAAGTGAATCTTTGCCCTTCAGGCTGATTGGAAAATGTGATTTATGACTGCAACATAGGAGAGGGGAATAGCCTGGAATGTTATGTGCAAAGAAAGGGAAATTCAGATCTTGGCATCATCCATGCCGTGCCGACACTCACATAAAGACTTTTTAGGATAAACAATGCCTGGAAGTTCTTTGAAGTGTTTCATTAGTCGGAACCCTGACATCATGCCAAGATCTCAATCCTTTTCAAACAACCGGGGGTGCAATACCCCCACCTCTTCCTCCTAGACTTGAGAGAAGCTGGCAGAGATAAAGGAGGAAAATCTATCATGAGAAATGGGAGTTTGATTGAATATAACCCGGCAGCTGCTGATATCCCAGAGGGGGAAGCAACAGACAGCATGCTGTGGGAAGATGAATTTTGGCAGACAAACGGCTGGCTGTTGTGAGTCCGTGCCAGCCAGTGGACCCGGCAGCTGAGTCCGGGGAATCAGAGGAGGGGGAGGGAGGCTCTGATGAGTTACAAGACTCACAATCTGATGAAGAGTCTTGCCCCTCCAATCGTGTTCCGGATGAAACTCAGCTGTGTGGAGAGGATGAGTCAGACCTTGAGGATTCACAGCTGGTAGACATTATTGATGCTCGTAAAAGAAGGCAATTAACTAGAGCAGGTCAGCAGCAGTCAATACGACAACTTCAGGGGAGGAGGAGAAGGCATTGAGAAGCCACGCCTTGGGGCTGCTTTATAAAAAGGGAAGGTGTGGGCAGTGCTGGTTGCTGAAGGCAACCGTTGCAAAGTACTTCATGGGATCATGTTCTGTTGGTATTGCCGGTGACTACTTCTCTGCTTTGCATTGTGTTTCGTGTGGACAATTTCCTCCATTTGGATTGTGTTTTGCTGCTTTTGTTCCTGGACTATCTGGCAGGTTTGTTACCCATATTAAAAGGGGTTTGTTTTCTTATGAGTCTCCAGCCTATTTTCTCAAAAGGGGTTTTGTCCTTGTGCATTTAACAAGGACGGCTATAGGCTGGGGCAGAACACTGGCAGACAAAAGCAGATTGGTGGAGAGATAACAGATCGCCTGCCACTCAAGGTTTGGGTGAGTCACTGGAAAGATTTGAAAACCCAGAGGTGAGAAGCAGAAATCAATTCCTGCAGAGAGGAGCCTACAGCCCCTCCATTGCAGATCAGACAGCCTTCCAGACCCTGTCTTCCCCTGCCAGGGACTCCAGCCCTGAAGAGAGAGGGAATCCCAGTCTGAGGCCTCTGCAGCAATGGGGAGTTTGGCATTCCCTGTGGGTAGATGGTCAGCAACCTCTGAGCTTGCCACAGCTAATAGAGGCCTTGCAACAGCTTGGGGTGGTACAGAAGCCAGGAGATCAGCAGCTTGTGGGAGAACAACCACAGCAAGGAGATTGGCCACAGCCCCCGGATGTGCAACCCCTGGGCATAAATCAGCAGCCAGGATGGGGCCAACAGCAACAGCCACAGTGGTGGGCCCAACAGCCTATAATTGCACCAACTTTCAGAGCAACCTTCGATTGGGACACAGAGAAGTTGATTTTTTTTCCTCAACCAAGTGCGCTCTCATTTGAACTGCTGGGTTCAAAGACTTTTTAGGATAAACAATGCCTGGAAGTTCTTTGAAATGTTTCATTAGTCGGAACCATGACAGTCTGTCTGTCTGTCTGTCTGTCTGTCTGTCTGTCTCTCTCTCTCTCTCTCTCTCTCCCCCCCCCCATTTGTTCCTTACATACAGTTTTCCCCTCTGATCAGCTGCCACAAAGTGTCTGGAGCATGTTTGTGACCTTCCCTTACGCAGCTCTTCCATTCGGGAGCAGAGCGAAAGCCAGCCAGCCGGTCTAACTCAACCACCGACCCAAAATCCCAAGGAGCATCAGTAAGTCCCGGCCAGATCCAGTCCTGCCCCAGTGGAAGAGCGAGGGACCCCGCGGGAGGGCCAGTCTGAGAGTCGGACAAGGGGCAGAGCGAGCCTCTCCTAGGACGATGGAGCTGCTGGAATGGCCATCACGGGGGGATTGTCTGCAGATTCCCAGCTTCCTTTGGGCCCTCCAGCTCAGCCCGGCTGGGTCCGCAGAGGGCTTGGCCGAGATCTGAAGGGAGCTGGAGTATCTCCGGGGCTGCGGGGTCCTCTGGCGGGGGGCAGCAGGGGCTATGGAGGGGGTGGTGGATCCCTGGGGCTCCTGATGAGGAAGAGCGCCCCCTGTGGGAAGGGCCAGGCAGCGCTCCAGTGAGACCAGTGGGGGATCTCCTGGCGGGCAAGTTTCGGACCGCCCAGCCGAGCGAAGCAAAAGGAGGTGCTGGGAGCTGGAGAATGGCGGGGGCCAAATGCGGAGGGCCCGGTGTCAACCCTGTGACTGAGCATGGCTACAGCCATTTTCCTACTCATTCTGCATTGCCACATAGAACGGAAGGGGGAGGGGATTTCCCAGGGGCTTCGCTAGTCATAATCTTTTGTCCCGTGGGAACCAAGGTCATCGGTTGTTCCCGAGCCGGCAGGCTGGGCGTTGTGGAAAAAGCCCACCAAATGACTGCATTGGGGAACGTAGTTGCTTGCATGACTTTATGGGTGGGATTTTTAAATTTGTATTGGGGAATTGTTACATGTGTATCCAGACTTGGATTCACTCTTGACCGTGCTGATACTTTGTATTAATAAACATGCTCCTTGAGGAATTTTCAAGCCTTGGAGTTCTGCTTTATTCATACCTGTCTGTCGGAACCATAACATCCGGCTTTTCTCCGGGGGAAGGAGGGAGCCCCCTCCCCTGCACCACCACCCCTCCAGGGCTCCTCCCGCTCTCGGACCCGGGTACCACGCTCGCCTTCCATGGCTCCTCTGGCCGCTCTCCTGGCAGGGGGTGCCACAGCCTCTGGAGACGGAGGAGCCCCTGCATGGCCCAGGGGGAGAAGAGGTGAAGGGAGCTCCCACCCTCCATCCCCGGAGCCCGGCTGCTAGAGAGCCCCTCCGACGGCCCCTAACGCTCATCCCGCTGTGCTCCCACCGGCTCCCAGCGAGACTCCCGGATGGCCCCAAGGAGGCTCCTGCAGGGAGGAGGTGGTGGGAGGGCAAAGGGAGCTCGGGCGGCCCGCCTGCCGGGGTTGGGGGCAGCACTGCCTAACCTGAGAACCAGGGGATGGGGCGGGACAGGGGCTTGAGTGACAGCTGTCTGTTCAGGTGAGGGGAGGGGAGGGGGGAGCCAGGAGGCGCAGAAGGAGCCTTTTGCGTTGGGGTGGGCAGGAGTGCCTGGGGAATATGCGGGAGGGAATCAAAGCCAGCTGAGGGACTTTCTGCCAATCACTGAAGTTTTAATCCGACTTCAAAATAAAGATGGGATTGGAGCCAAGTGACTTGGAGCCAATCATCAGGGGACTGAGTTCTTATCCTGCCTTATGCATGAAAGTCAGCTGGCTCTGAGTTCTAATCCTCAGACACGAAAACGTCCTGAGTGACTTTGGGCCAATCACCAGGAGCCTCTTGAGTTCCAGTCCCGCCTTAGTCCTTTTTGATTGGGGTGTGAAACTTGGAAAAAAAATCACAGATTAATGTGGGATACCAGAATTAGGGATTCCTAGATAGTGAGATGGCTGAGTGTCCAATATTGTGTGGTGTCATGGAGGAAAGTGAAATTTTGCGGAAACACTCGTACCATGTTGGGCAAAGCCATAAGTCTCTGACTTCTGCTTGTGGGCAAACCAGAGGCATCTCTGCGTGGTCACTGAGAATCTTAGACTGACCTTGGTCTGATCCATCAGAGCTTTTTTTACCTGCTTAAAATGGAATTTGCAAAGGGATTTGATGAGCAATTAGAAGCTATTCTGAAACCTCAGATTGATTATTGATTCATCAGCAATCTGTGTGGCTGGAAAACAGAATAGCTTCCATGGGTGCCTCTTCCTGCAAACCTCGATTTTCCCACCCTTATGCACCTCCTTCTTGGACTGGATGAATACACAGCATTGAATGCTCCTGCTTCAGTCCAGACTACTCAGTCAATGATGTGGCTGCCTTCAGACAGGATCCCTTCAGTCTCCTCATGGGGAAAGTCTCAGGGTCCTCTTTCCCTGCATATCTTGTCCAACCTCTCACAGACAAGACAAGCTTGGAAGAGGAACAGAGAAATGCTTTATGTACAAATTTTAGAGTGAAAAATTAAAGGGCCTGAAAACTGCTATTTTATTTCTCTGGTTGATGAAAAGAAAAAAAAATACATAGGAAATTTCTTAAAGGTACAAACCAAAATAAAAACAATTCCAAGTTGAAATCCCAGACAGCTGTTCTACTCAACACTTTCTGCAAAGGAGGTTTTATCAGGAAATAAAGCCGGTCAAACATGGCATTTCACATCATTCCAGCATCTCCTGGAGAAGATCAGGCAACCCGGTTGGTGCTTGGTTCCCACAGCTTCTTCCTGACCTCTTTTCCTACTCGCTCTCTCTCACACAGACACTTTTAGCTGCTGTCAGCAGGAAAAAGTGCCCACATTATTTTTTATAAGGTGTCACATCCAGTAGCAAATTCCTCTGAATGACTTTCACAGAGTTCTCTTTAGCAAGATTTATTGAGCTGAAAGGGAAGGGAGCTACAAGAATTCCAGTTGTTCAACATTTTCCCATTTTGAAACACATAGATATGATTTTCTTTGACTCCTGCATACTATCTAAATGGAAAGGATATCTCCTTTCAAGTAAAAGGAAGCTTTAGAATTCTTCCAACATCACATGTTATACCTCATGTTTTTACATTTATTCTAGCTGTCAGATGCTCCTTTGTGTTCAGGTCTGGCCTCAGAAGGATAATGTAGCACTTGGGGATGAAGATGCAGCCCAGCAGACCTGCACCGGAGGCCAGGATGGAGAAGACCTGAACAGCCACCATGTATTTCCCTTTGGTGCTCAGGTAGGTGGGCACAAAAGTCACCCAGACACTGCAGAAGACCAGCATGCTGAAGGTGATCAGCTTGGCTTCGTTGAAGGCCCCAGGCAGATTCCTGGCCAGGAAAGCCACCGTGAAGCAGATGGCAGCCAGGAAGCCCATGTAGCTGAGGGTGACGTAGAACATGACAACAGCCCCTTCGTTGCATTGCAGGATGATCTCTCCAGGCTGGGAGTGGAGGTCAGAGTCAGGGAATGGGGGAGAAACTCCCAGCCAGAGGGAGCAGATGATCATTTGGACAGCAGAAGAAGACAGGATGATGGAGTTGGCCAAGCTCTTCCCCAGCCATCTCTTTGCTCGGTTTCCTGGTTTTGTGGCCAGGAAGGCCAGCACCACTGTGATGGTTTTGGCCAAGAGAGAAGAAATGGCAACTGAGAAGATGATGCTGAAAACCGTTTGTCTGAGAAGGCAGGTGGCTTTCCTTGGTTGACCAATGAAGAGAAAAGGAGACAAGAAGCAAAGCAGGAGGGAGACCAGGAGGATGTAGGAGAGGTCCCGGTTGTTGGCTTTGACAAGGGGAGTTTCTAAGTATTTAATGAAGATGATTAAGACAAGGCCTGTGGTTAGGAACAAGAGTAGAGCAAAAGAGACCAGGATGTTGCCCAGATGTTCTTCATAAGAGAGGAAGGTTATCACTTTGGGGATACATTGGACTCTGTCCATATTTGGATATTTATCATCCGGACACTTGG
The DNA here is from genome assembly GCA_023970755.1 of Azemiops feae. Lineage (NCBI taxonomy): Eukaryota > Metazoa > Chordata > Lepidosauria > Squamata > Viperidae > Azemiops > Azemiops feae. The sequence continues at coordinate 22,853 of JALGBA010001080.1, forward strand.
TGCATTTTTCTGTACCTGAGAAAGTCAAAAACCAGTATTTCTTTAATATTCTGTTTTTTTACATTTCAAGAAATACCTTTTTTTGGAGAAATGTTCCAGGAACATTTAACAAGATGTGTTGCTTAACCATTCCACAAGAAAAAAACTGATAGTATAATTTTCTAATACCTATGTAGCTACAGTATCTGAAATTGGAGGATTTCTAGTTCATTTTGATAAACAAAAAAGAGTTGAGCTTCAATGCATATTTTAATTTGCACTTTCATCAAAATGCTGTGGATAAATCCAGTTCTATAAAGCTTTCCCTTCCTCCAGTGTCACCCACCTTCCCGAGTGGAGATGGTCCCCTCCGGACAAGGAACGCAGTCATAGCAGCAAACTGGCTCTCCTTCTCGCACCCGCTTGACAAATCCAGGATGACAATTTTCCACACATTTGGACTGTGGCAGAGACTATTGAAGAAAAAATAGGAATGCCAAAGAAAATAGGTTAGGACTCACCATCCATGGAAAAGGAGAGGAGAAATGGACATTAGACAAGTAGATTCTGGGCTTCACTTAGGTGAACATGAAATCTCTGACTCCTTCCAATCAGGTGTAGGAGATGTGACCCTGGCTGATTCTTTCCTTAGTTCCTCCCTTTTGCTTCTGGCATAACACATTGGAACAAAGCCCTTTTCTAGTTAATAAAGTCTGGAGGGAGGGAATTGAGAAAAGAATTCATTAAGTGACAAACAATCGGTTCCTCCTAATGGTTGTATTAAAAGGCATTCCTCTACTTTTCATACATCCATGGCTATGATGATCTACTCATTAAATTTTTGAATAAATTTGTTGTCGAAGATTTATTTAATTGTTATTTTATTAGATTTATTTAAGTAGAATAAAATGTGATTAAGAAGGAAACTTCTGACCAGTAGGATCTGAAAAAGTTTCTTCTGGACTACATAAAGCCTTGCAAAGCTGCTCCCCTTTAACACTCGTTCAAAAGAGTCTCCCAGTTAAGATATAAAGGAAAAACTCCTCATAAATTGTAGCTGTCAACTTTAAAGCAGATGTTCTTTCTTGACTTGTATTTTTATTTGTTCAATTCCTATGCCTGCCATGCTGCTGAAATAAGATTAAGGATGAGGGCTTCTTGGCGCTCTCTGAGCTTGCTTGTTTGCTTACAGATGTTTCATTACCCAAACTAGGGAACATCATCCGTACTGGTCATCTAGCACTGATAATGTTACCTAGTTTGGGTAATGAAACGTCTGCAAGAAAACAAGCTAGCTCAGAGAGCACCAAGGACCCCTCATGTCAACCCTGAGCTACAAATATTCTCCTTTATTAAGACTAAAGGTTTCTGCATAGATTCTAGAACTCTAGTGAGATTGAGGTGAGATCATGAGAACGTGTCCCTGAAAAACATTAAACCTTATATTAGAAATTTTTTTGGAAATGAGAATGGAATATAAAGAACATATCAGAATGCTTAGCAAAAAGGAGGACTTAGAATTAAAAATTGAAACTCAACCTTTGATTGACTATGATATACAATCGGATTTACAACTTAATGAGACGGATGAAATAGATGGATTGAATCTATTGAATCTATTGAAGCGGAAGAGGACACATCCCACATGATGGAGATCTTTGATGATCAAAGGCAGAACTCAACTAAAACATTTACAACTTTAAAAGCAACAGGATTGGACTTCCAAATACGAGGCACCAAAAATGTTGACAACATGACAGTACAGACAACACTAGATAAAAGAGAAAAAGAACATGATTGGACTCAATAGTGGGAAAAGGCCTTTAGCCAGTCACTAAGATGGGAAGACTTAGAGGCCCTGCTGTGGAAACCTACTTGGCATAAAAAGAAAGCTAGAATTAGATTTAAAAATGAGAGTTAAAATCTTATCTGATGGGTAAAAAGGGCTTTTGGACATTGAATGAGCTAATACTTTTGAGATTTTTAAGGCTACTTTGGTTTGAGTCAACATTAGAGCTAAATATGGATTTGATTATGGTTTGGAATGACAATAGGAAAAACTGGAAAATCTAAAATTAAAGGAGTCAGATCGAGATTGAGACTGGTGAAGTATTATTGATACTTTTATTTACAAGAATTGAATGGTAATTAGTGAGATATTAAATGGACTAAATTGAAACAATTGAGGAATTTATAAAAATATTGGATAGAATACATGAAATAGAATATAGTTGAGAAATATTAAGATATAATAGTTATATTATTAGTTTATGATAGAAATAATTATTGTCCTATTATTATTATTACTATAACATTATTACATTATTTTGTCTTATGTAATGGTTTTAAAATATATATAAAATAGAATAAGAGATATAATTTGATTGAGAAATATAAATTGAAATTGGAATAATAGAGATATTTTAGGAATGCTCGAATTGTATACTATATGTTTATGCAAGACTGAATTGAAATAGATTATTTGAATGTTGGTTAAGCCTGAAAATGGGTGAAAATAGCTTTGATAAATTTTTGTTTTTTGTTTTTGTGTGTTCTTTTTTTCTTTCTTTTCTTTTTTCTTCTTCTTCTTTTTTTATTGATAAAATAGAGAGGGAACTTTTAAAGAAGCAGTTTAAATTGTATATGTATGACTGTATTTTTTGTTCTGTTCTATGGAGTGCCCTATCTCCACGATGTGTTATAAGCACTTGGCTGTAAAACAAACAAAAACTAATAAAACTTGTTATGTAAAAAAAAAAAGATTAAACCTTTGGCTGCAACCGATGGGACCTGAGTGTGAGTCCTGTGTCAGAAGGAGATCTTTCTAAGGCCCCTCCAGTTATCCAAGAAAAGGTCCTTTGTGTTGAAGAACTGCAATTAGGAGACTCCAACTGGCATTGAAAGACAGACCCACATTTAATATTAGTTAAATTGGGCGACTCTTTTTTCCCAGGGGGAGTGAAGGAAGCTAAGACTCAGGATAAACAATGCCATTCAAGGGATTTTCAGATGAAGACCCTCTTAATAGCCAAAGGCCAAATCTAAGTAGTCTTTCCTGTCAAAATCTCTCTCCTTACTTCTGATATCAGGAAGGGCTTTTCTTTGAATCAAAGTTGTGTTTTGGTGTTTCAGGTTTCTGGGTCAAGGGATTATCTGAAGTGAAAGTCTTGGACCTCCTTCCTGGGGGCAGAAGCCCAATTGCTCCGCCCAGTTGGGTGAAAGACAGTGTCAGAATCCAGTTATATTTCCTTTCTATCTATCTCCTCTTATCTAAAACCAATTCTTACCCTTCCCTGGATCCTGCCATACTCCCAAGGGGGAGGGGGGATATGCATGCAGGTTTATTACTTTCACTTCCTCTATTCACTACAAAGTAACCTTTTGTTTATTTGCCTTCCTGGCTGCTAACCATTACAATGTAACAAATTGCCTCTTATCCTATGCCCCTCTGAACTTCTCCTCCCTACGGGCAGCTAGAAAAAAAAAAGGGGGGGGGAAGAGATACAAACCTCTGGGACCTGGTTTATTTCTCCATCCTCAAAATGAGGTGTCAAGAGCTGTGGAATGATTGTGCACGAAAGGAGCCGGATTGATGTTATCTTTCCTTTCCCATCGATGGAATTAATACCTGGGGATTTGCCGGTCTCAACCGCCCGGATGAACTGTGGGGTGGGGTTTGCTTAGGGACACTTTAAAATATTGATCTGTAAGGGAATCCCTCAGATCCTGTCTATTATGCCTGCTATCAACTACTCTTAATAAAAGTTCCTGTTGGAAGAAATTGTTCCCAAGAGTTCTGCTTTCTTAAGATGTGGGTTGAAGTAGGTCCTTACAGACAGATATGGTTAACTTTGACCAGGTCTGGACTCCTTAAAAATATCACAGACCATGGACCTGCCCTTTCAGGGAGCCATTTCTCAATGGCCTCTCCCTAAGCAGGACAGGATGAAGCTTCTCTCCCAATGGGACCAGCAGGAGCTCCATCCAGTCATGATCCAATTTCATCACATTCAGTCCAAACCTCAATTCAGGGACTGTTCAACAGAATTCCCTCCCACTTAGCTATTTGAGGACAAGCAACCCTGACCTTATTAATAACACAACCTCCAGCACTTGAGGGTTTCCCATCCCAGGTTGGACATGGCTGAATCAGCTAAAAACAGTCTTCAATATTACAGCAGCTGAAGAACACCTTGGTCAATAGTACTGAAGCCTCCCAAGTGGTCTATAGGAAGAAAACTGTAAGGTTTCTGCTCCCCATGTTCAATTCTCAGTGAAGGTCATTGACCCTGGTAACTAGCCTTAGTACACATGAAATGGGTCCTAAATCTTTGGAAAAAAGAGGGAAGACACCAAAATTTCTCCGACCTTGTTGAGCAACTTTAGATGTGAAAGAGCATCTTCGTAAATAGTAAGTCTCTGTCTTGCCAAAGTCCCCATTATCTGTCCGATGGGATCCTCCTTGGGGAGAATCAACCTGCTGAAGATGATCAGATCTGCTGCTACATCTCCATTTTGACCCAAGTACAGTTTCACATAAGAAAGATTGCAAAACTCATTCTTCTGCAGAAAAGGATGGAACTACAAGGGGAACATCAAGGAATTTTAAAATCTGAAACCCTTTTTTTAAAATCCCATTTAGCCTTTACACATTTGAATCTTTCTTCTGCAGTTGTCTAACATCAAAATATGCTTATTTAGAAAAACAGGTGCTTCTGCTATCTTCATAAATAAAAAAGAAAGGTTCAGCAAAATTTCTCACCCATATGCTGGCAAAATATATATTAACAAAACATAACTGATGCAATTGGTAAGTTATAGGGAACATTCTAGAGCAGGTGACAAAAAAATGAATCATAGAAAAAAAGAGTTTATTCATAAACGCCTAGAAAATATCAGGTTGATTATGAGAAACCGTTCGTTTAGTGACCTTGCAAAGTTACAAGGGCACTGAAAAAAGTGACTTATGACAGTTTTTCAGACGCTCATTGCAGCATCCCAGGGTCACGTGATCAAAATCAGAATTCTTGGCATGTACTTATGATGCTTACGGTGTTTGAGGGTCACGTGATCTCATTTTGGGGCTTCTGACGAGCAAAATCAACAGGGAAGCCAGACTCACTTAACAACCATGTTACTTGCTTAACAACTGCAATGATTCACTCCACAAGAAAAGGCAAGAAAACTTGTAAAATGGGGCAAAACTCACTTAACAACTGTCTTGCTTAGCAACAGACATTTTGAGCTCCGTTGTGGCCATAAACCCACCACTGCCTTGTGCAGCCTCTTCCAGCAACTGAGGGAAGCTGCAGAGAAGCTCCAGGTCTCTTCAATGCTGTTCCAGAGGGAGGGAAATGGGGAAAGGAGCTCAGCCACAAGAGAGGAGATTCCGGCTGAATGAGAGGAAGAACCTCCTGAAAGGAGGAGCCGTTTCAGAGCTGAGCCCTTAAAGCAGAGGAGTTCAGCCTCCCCTTCGCTGATGACGCAAAGACTGAGCAGCCATCAGTGGGAGGAGCTTTCACTGG
>JALGBA010001081.1:0-25276 GCA_023970755.1 Azemiops feae
CTCCTCCTCCTTCTCCTCCTCCCTCCTCCCTCCTTCCTTCTTCTGCCTCCTTCTGCCTTCTTCTTTTTTGGAATTCAATTTCAGGGTTATTTTCAGTCCTGCTGATATCGACAAAGCACCTACAAAAAAGTTGGTCAATTGACACGGAACACTCAAAGTCAAGACAATCAGATGTTGGCGAAGAGTGACATGGAGGACAAGATGGTCACCCTATATATCCCCATCATCTTTCAGATCTGGGATAAGGAAGACAACAGAAGAGGAGACAAGGAAGGAGAACCCTCAGCTCAGCTCTTCTCTTCTCCGAGTATCTTGCCAACCAAGGCTAAGTGGCAAATTAAGCGACTACAGCACTTCTTTTCAAAGCGGCCATAACGGCATCTCCCGCAATTACATTGCTTGTTGAATGGAAAAGATAAGCTGACATGAGCTCCTCTGAAGTTTTGTTCTGTTTTTCTATTGGCAAGGCCCAGCTGTTTGTCTCAGCCACTTGCAAGAAGAGATGATACAATATGCAAAAAGACACGCTAATATTGAACCTATGAAGCCACTGAGATTTTGCATTACATTAAGAAACCCATTGCATTTAAGAAATAGATTATTTACACAGCATGGTTTCCCTTCGCCCACTGAAGTTTTCTTTTAATGGTGGTGGGGTGTGTGCACGTGTCTGTGTATGCCTATGCATATATAGCCTTTGTTTGTGTGTGTCTCTCTCTCTCTTTGTGTGTGTGTCTAATGTCATTAATGATTGACTTTCCCTCCTCTTGAAGAGTGTGTCAGTTTTCAAACTTTGCTTGGGGAAATTGCTAATGGTAATCGAAAAAAACTCCCTTCCCCCAGAAAGTCATATGCACTGTGAAATTGTTGCTTTAAATAAGATTGGCTAGAGTTTATGAAGGAGGCTCCTTGTGGTTAGGAAATGTCAGGGGCTTTAAACCATATTATTTTCTTGAAAGCTATTTTCTAAAATAAAGAAATAAATTTCCTAATCAGGCATTGAGAAGAAAGAAAATAAATTCGGTGAAATAATAGTCATTTTGAAGAAGGCAGCTCTGTGCCATTGTAAGTGGTATGGGTTTCGGAATTATTCCATATGTATTTATTTCACATGATTTATTTAAGAAGTCTCAACCAGCTTTTTATTTAAATTACATCCGTGCAGTTTGCAGGATAAATTTAGACTCCTTTAAGGCAGTTGAATAGTTTTAAAATAGAGAAGCCCGTAGACAAACAAACAAACCGTCAATAAGATCTATGTATAGAAATGCACAATGTAGTTATGCTCAAAAAAGCAATAAAAACCATATGATGGGGTCAGCTGTCCAAGATGTACATAAATCTAGTTTATTGGTGTTTATGACTTAAAAGTTTCTCCTCCCAAAGGTTTTATAGGTAAAACTATTCAAGAAAGTCTTCTGCCAATTTTGCATCTTCTTATACAATCAATAATTCACTGCAGAATTCTTTCAGAGAATTTAGGAGCAACTCTTATAGGGATGTGATATGTTCTCATCATTATATTATTATGGGGTAGCCAAGAGGCGTGTAACAGTGTCTTTCACATTGCACAATCATACCTTTCTCCACCCCTACATTTTGCAGCCTCCCGGGCTTTCTATCTTCCCCCAAAGACCCAATCACTAAGACCCAAGGGAAGATTCTGAGACCCAATTTGGTTTAGTGGTTAAAGTGCTGGTTTAAAATGCAGGAGACTGTGAATTCTAGTCTCGCCTTAGACATTGTGGGAAATCACACACACACACACCCAGAGAAGGAAATATTAAAAAGGCAGAATATTATATTTCCTCAAAGGTTCTTAAAAAAGTAGAAACGTATGCCCAGTTTTTCTTAATAGCCCCAAGTCTCCCTCCCCCAAGCAGAGGCCAGCTTTTAGAAATGCAAATTTCAATAATCCATTCAGGAAGGTTGGAGCCAGGAAGCTAGAAATTAGGAAGACAAAGAGACCTAAAATCTACACACCTCCACCCAAATTCTAAGGACAGGAGACATAATAGGATTAACCCACCAATACCAAAAGGGCACACTCAGACTCAGGACGAAGTACATGACACAGGAAATACAAAGCCTCAAACAGGAACAGGAAACAATCTCAAGAGCCCCAGAAGTTATAAAAGCCCACTACTCTGCTCCATGCAGTCAGTTTTTTTCCAGAGCCATCTTTCTGTCTGGCTCTCCTCATCAATAAACTACAACCTTCTTTCTAAAGCAGTCTCCATGTTGTTTATTCCCAGCTTGGACTGGACCCTGGTGAAGATTTTTTTCTTTCAACAACATGAAAGTCAACTGGGTGACTTTTGGGCCAATCACCAAGAGACATTGAGTCCTAAGAGCCATCTTAGGAATGAAAGTCAACTGGCTTGCTTTGGGTCAATCACTGAAAGATGGTGAGTTCTAGTACCATCTTAGGCATGAAAACCAGCTGGGTGACTTTGGGCCAATCACTGAAAGATTGTGAGTTCTAGTCCCGCCTTAAGCATGAAAGCCGGCTGGGTGACTTTGGGTCAATCACTAGGAGACTATGATTTATAGTTTTACCTTAGGCATGGAGGCTGGCTGGTTGACTTCGGACCAGTGACTCCCTTTCAGACCAACCCTTTTCACTGTGAGGAAAATAGGTGGAGAAAGGAATATTAGATATGTTAACCACTTTGAGTTCTTTATAACATAAGTCAGTTAGAAAATAAATAGTAAGCTCTAGTCAGGAATTCTTTTCTCCAGAGTTGAGGGAATCAACATCGTCACTAAAAGGCACTTCTTCCCTCTGAGTTGAGGGAAGAGAATTTCTCCTTCTCCTGAAACTCATGAATTGGGTGTTGAATTTAAACAATGCTCTTTTGCACACCTCCAGTTCTAAGTATGTCTTTTCGGCATGAATGTAACAGTAAAGTAACAGTAACAGAGTTGGAAGGGATTTTGGAGGTCATCTTGTCCAACCCCCTGCTCTTGCAGAAGACCTATACCAGGGGTAGGCAACCTTGGCTCTTTTACAACTCGTGGACCTCAACTCCCAGAATTCCTGAGCCAGCATGGCTGGCTCAGGAATTCTGGGAGTTGAAGTCCACGAGTCTTAAAAGAGACAAGGTTGCCTACCCTGGACCTATACTATTTCTGATAAATGGCTGTCCAATCTCTTCTTAAAAGCCTCCAGTGATGGGGCACCCACAACTTCTGAAGGCAACTTGTTCCACTGGTTAATTGTTCTCACTGTTAGGAATTTTCTCCTTTGTTCTAAATTGCTTCTTTCCTTGTTTAGTTTCCATTCATTGCTACTTGTCCTGCCTAAGGTGCTTTGGTAAATAAGTTGACCCCCTATTCCTTGTGGCAGCCCTTCAAGTATTGGAAGATTGTCACCCTTGGTCCTTCTCTTCATTATACTAGCTATACCCAGTTCCTGCAATCGTTCTTCATATGAGTTGCTCACCCTTGGCCTATCAGACTACAGGAGAGAGAGAAAATAAACAACCATTGAATGCTTCAGCTTAAAAAGTGCTATAATTAAACAGGGGAAACCATATGGCTGTGCTTGTTTTAAAGATGATGAAGTGCTCCAAATCTCACAGAACGATGCACATGATAGCTTAGATGAGGACAACCAAGAGAAGGCCAACTAGAGGTCAGGAGACTGACAGTTTCAGCAATAACGGTGAGTTGGCACCTAGTTTCACCCCACCTTGATCTTGAAGCAGAGGCTTTTCCACAGTGGTGGGATTCAGCCAGTTCACACCACTTTGGCAGAACCGGTAGCTAATTTTTTGTTGCCCAGACCCAGAATGGACTTCCAGAAGTGGCATCCACACAGAGAACCGGTTGTTCACATATTTGAATCCCACCAGTGCTTTTCCACCCACCCATCTGGATTCCAGCAACCCTTTTGTGAAGTTCCAGAGAAGATGGAGGTAGAAAGAATTCTTGACTGCTTAAAGAAGCACCTCAGGAGGACATTTAGGAGCAGCCACTAGCTGAAGAAGCTTTTGATCACATGCCAGACGTTCTCAAGGGGAGACTTGAGAAAAGTTCCCTGTATTTGAGGTCCCATCTGAGGTTGGTCTAGTGTTGAATCAGGTCTCCATGAGCAGTTGTATCATATTTTGTTTTTATTTGGAAGATGAACATTGCCTCTGAAGTGTGGCTATTGGGAGAAATAATATTCCCGTTGTATCCCTTTGCCTGCTGGATTTACAACCCTGTAAATTGCTAAATTACCTGATCAAAGCCTGAAGGAACTTGGGGTACTCAATACCTAGGTTTTGCATGGATTCTGTAAAAGATTTACCAAAAAAGCTAATACAATTCTGGGTTGTATAAACAGAGGCATTAAATCAAGATCACGCAAAGTATTAGTACCATTTTATAAAACCCTAGTAAGACCACACCTAGAATACTGCAGCCAATTTTGGTCACCATACTACAAAAAAAATGTTGAGGCCTTGGAAAAAGTTCAGAGAAGAGCAACTAAGATGATCCAAGGCCTGGAGACTAAAACATACAAAGAACAGCTGTAGGACTTGGGTTTGGCTAGTCTAAAGAAAAGAAGAAACAGGGGTGACATGATAGCAGTATTCCAGCATTTGAAAGGCTGCCACAAAGAAGAAGGGGTCAAATTGTTCCCCAAAGCACCAGAGGGCAGGACAAGAAACAATGGTTGGAAACTGATCAAAGAGAGAAGCAACCTAGAATTAAGGAGAAACTTCCTGACAGTGAGGACAATCAACCAGTGGAACAGCTAGCCTTCAGAAATTGTGGGCGCTTCATCACTGGAGATCTTTAAGAAGAGGCTAGACAGTCACTAGATCTGAAACCCAGTTTTGGGATTGATTCAAATAAGTATTAGTACCACTTTCTAAAACCCTAGTAAGACCACACCTGGAATACTGTAGCCAATTTTGGTCACCATATTACAAAAAAGATGTTGAGAGTTTGGAAAAAAATCAGAGAAGAGCAACTAAGATGATCAAAGGCCTGGAGACTAAATATATGAAGAACGGCTGCAGGGCTTGGGTTTGGCTAGTCTAAAGAAAAGAAGAAATAGGGGAGACATGATAGCAGTGTTCCAGTATCTGATGGGCTGCCCCAAAGAAGAAGGGATCACGTTATTCTCCAAAGCACCAGAGGGAAGGATGAGAAACAATGGTTGGAAACTGATCAAAGAGAGAAGCAATCTGGAATTAAGGAGAAACTTTCTGACAGTGAGGACAATCAACCAGTGGAACAGCTTGCCTTCAGAAATCGTAGGCGTTCTATCACTGGAGATTTTTAAGAAGAGACTGGACAATCACCTGTCTGATGGTATAGGTTCTCCTGCTTAAGCAGGGGGCTGGACTAGAAGACCTTCAAGGTTCTTTCCAGCTCTATTCTATGCTATTCTATATGGGAAAGGACACAAAAGGACAAAACATTTGGGGGAAAAAAACAATACTACTACTACGGTACACTTTGATTACTTCCAAATATAGGGACAGTCCACTCAAAAGTGGCCATAGAGCAGGAGAAGTAGCAATGGGTGGAAGCTTATTAAAAAGACATCCAACCTAGTAAGAAGAAATTTTCTGACAGTGAGAACAGTTAATCAGTGGAATAGCTTGCCTCCCAGTGTCATGGGTGCTCCATCACTGAAGGTTTTCAAAAGTAGCTAAACAACCATTTGACCAGAATGTCAGTTTTCCTGCCTTGAACAAAGGATTGGACTAGAAGACCTCCAAGGTCCCTTCCAGCCCTAGGATTCTTCAGTATAAATGAAAGAAAGGACCTGCTTGAACATTTCCATTGAAACATAATGAAGCTTATCTACACTGGAAAAATATCTAACACTGATTAATTGGTTCCACTGTCAAAATGCTCTTATCTTTCGAAAGGTACCCCCACAAAATGTTCAGTCAAAATTGGCCTTCCTTTAATCAATCAATCAATCAATCAATCAATCAATCAATCAATCAATCAATGAAAATAGAGATGGAAGGACTTTGGAGGTCTTCTAGTCCACACACACACCCCTCAAAGAGGATACCCTATACCAGGGGTCTTCAAACTTGGCCCTTTTATGACTTGTGAACTTCAAGTCCCAGAATTTCTCAGCCAGGCAAGCTGGCTGAGGAATTCTGGGAGTTGAAGTCCACAAGTCATAAAAGGGCCAGGTTTTAAGACCCCTGCCCTATACCATTTCAGACAAATGGCTGTCCAGTCTCTTCTTCCAAGCCTCCAGTGATGGAGCACCCACAACCTCTGAAGGCAAGCTGGTTAATTGTTGTCTTTGTTAAAAAGTTTCTCCTTAATTCTAGGTTGCTTCTCTCCTTGATTAGTTTCTATCCGTTGTTTTTTTGTCTTGCATTCTGGTGCTTTGGAAAATAAGTTGACCCCCTCCTCTTTGTGGCAACCTCTCAAATACTGGAATACTTCTATCATGTCACCCCTAGTCCTTCTTTTCTCTAGACTAGCCATACCCTGCTGCTGCAACTATTCTTCATATGTTTTAGTCCATAAATGAAATCCATTCTTCTATGATCTGTGTATGTCCTGTTCCAGAGCCTTGACTTTATGTGCTAACAGATTTTGCACTGTGTGTGCATTCTGTCCGCTATTTGAAGAGATTAATCATATCCCAATTCTGAGCAGTGTGATGGCCTAGAGGTGGAGCTCTGTGAGTTCAATCCTAGGTAGGAGCAGTTATTTCTCTCTCTGGATAGAAAAAAAAAAAATCTGCTGTGAACTCCACATAGACATCAGGAAGGGCATCCAGCCAGTAAACGCCCAGCTACATTCAGTTGCCCCAACTCTGGTTGTGCATAACTTCAAGACATGATAAATCTCAAAGAAATTCATTTCCTTCAAATGAAACTCCAGTGCATAGAACTGATTCTGGATGTCATGGTTCCGACAGATGAAACTCTTCAAAAGAACTTCGAGGCATTGTTTATCTTAAAGGATCTTTTATTCGAGTAGCATGATATTGGCACTACATAATCGAAGCCAAAAACTGAATTCCCCTCTGCTGGGCACATAGTATCAAAGCACAATTCCCTCCTCCAATTAACAGTCATAAATCACATTCCCCAATTAGCTTGAAGCACGGGCTTCCTCTCCAGTTCTCCAGCCCGCCAATTCTTTATCAGCTCTGGGCTCAATAACCTTGATTCTCACGCTAGGTTTAGTGTTGTTATGTCCAGCTGGACTCTCATTCACATCCCCCCCTCCCAGCATCATCTAACTCTAAAAGCGAAGGGGGAAAGATGGCTACATTTCCATCAATGTTGTCAATGCAAAAACATCCAATGTTAGCAGCGCTGACACTGGATTTCTCACTGTGGGGCAGAAAATACATTCAGACAACCCCTTTGCCTTCTTACTTTTGAATTTGGAATGCCCAGATCCTTATCAATATGGAGAAGGACTAACCTTGATCCTAGGGGTAGAACCTCACGTGTCAAAAATAGGGAAGAAAGCCTGGTCTATCGGATACCTGCCATAGGTTTTAAAAACTCACTTCAGATCCATTTTGTAAGTATTTTGCTCATAAACCCCTATCAGGAAAGGCTCTGCCTTTGAAACACCCTGTCAGGCTGCAGAATGCCCATAGAGGGTTGATTTATCATAACATTTAAAAAAAAAAAACGCAACGTATCATAAGACTTGATCACCGTAGTTCAGATAATGTTTTCTGCTCAGCTCTTCTTTTATTTCAAGTTGCTAAAACTTGACCCGGTTTTCCTCTTTGCCTCTGGCTGTTGCTGGGTGATACAAGGAAAAGTAGGTCAGTGATAAACATGTTTATTCTGTCTGACATTTTTACTGATTCCGAGCAGTTAAATAAAATCCACCCACGCCGGTTTCCCGAGCCCTGCCATCTTCTCCACCCTCCTCTTACTTCCGCAGGTGAGACCGTCCGTAAATATCATTTCATTGTTTTCCATTCAAAGTGTCTTATCACAGAGCTGCAGAGTGGCATGCAGTAAAACTGAAGAGCTTTTCAAACCCCGAAGAAGGACAGTAGGAACACAACAGGTCATATAATTAGGATTGAAAGCTGAAGGGAAATTTTCTGTCTGGTTATTATGACTGCCGCCAAGCGTTACTTGAAAGAGCTTCCACTTCCACCCTTTAAAAGCAAGATTAGGTGTACTTATTACTGGAAAGAGGAAATTATCATCACCCAGGGAGAGAAAAAAAAGATTAAGGTTGAGAAATAGTCATAATTATATGCATATGTACAGAAATAGGCTCCTGTGGAAACTTCTGTTGGCCTCAGATTCAGTTGCCTTCTAGAATCAACTGAAAATGGAATTTTTTTTCAATCTGGAGATCGGCACTAGATGCTGTTTGGGTTGTAAGATATTGTATTTTTGAAATTTTGTTATTACATATTGTTCTGTTATATCTGTTATGAGTTGTGACGAGTCTCTACATGATTGCGGTAGAATGTAAAATGTGTGTGTGTGAGAGAGAAAGAAAGAAAGAAAGAAAGAAAGAAAGAAAGAAAGAAAGAAAGAAAGAAAGAAAGAAAGAAAGAAAGAAAGAAAGAAAGAAAGAAAGAAAGAAAGAAAGAAAGAAAGAAAGAAAGAAAGAAAGAAAGATGATAGACAGCCAGCCAGCCAGCCAGCCAGCCAGCCAGCCAGCCGGCCGGCCAGCCAGCCAATAGATAGATAGATAGATAGATAGATAGATAGATAGATAGATAGATAGATAGATAGATAGATAGATAGATAGATAGATAGATAGATAGATAGATAGATAGATAGATATAGAGACACAGAGGATGGACTTTGTAATACTTGAAACATAGTTTTTGTAGTACTGCTGCACTGGCTAATTAACATGGGGTTTCTTGTATTTAAATTTGCTTTTTCAGTTGTATTGCTGATAATTTCCCATAAGCCTTAACCTTCAAGAAAAAGCCTCTCTTTCAGAAACCAGGACTGGCGGAAGAGCATTCAATACATTGTAGATAACAGTTTAGTTGACCCCCTCTTCTTTGTGGCAGCCCCTCAAATACTGGAACACTGCTATCATGTCACCCCTGGTCCTTCTTTTCTCTAGACTGGCCATTCCCAAATCCTGCAGCCGTTCTTCGTGTGTTTCAGTCTCCAGGCCTTTGATCATCTTAGTTGCTCTTCTTTTTCCAAAGTCTCAACATCTTTTTTTGTAATGTGGTGAACAAAATTGGATGCAGTATTCCAGGTGTGGCCTTACTAAGGCTTTATAAAGCGGTACTAATACTTCGTGTGATCTTGATTCTATGCCTCCGTTTATACAACCAAGGATTGCATTGTTGTTGTTTTTTTGGCGGCTGCTGCACACGGCTGGCTCATATTTAAGTGTCCGTCCACTAGGACTCCAAGGTCCCTCTCACAGTTACTGTTTGCAATTGTGATGTGGTTACTTGGCGGTGGGAAAACTATTTTAATTCTTTTTCAAGGCATGCGGAAGAAATGCATAAGTCTCCATTAACCTCCACCCATACCATGGTGAGCTAATGAAGTTCTTTTTCTTCTTCCCAGTCATCATCTGCCTGCATTCAAATGATGGACTCTGTCCTAGACATGGTTATTGCAGAGGAGCAGCTGTGAAGCCCTGTTGTGATTCAGAATATCAAAGTGTTTAGGAAGATTGTCGAATTTGCATGTTTATGAAGTCTACAGAAAAGAATATAATTTAATTGATGATGTTCGCTTTGCTGGAGCGCGGTTTCTGTGGTGCTCCATATAGCAAATAAATTGCCTGGGAGAGACACTGAATCTTATTAGGATCAAGTACTCAACAAACAGGCAAAATAAAAGTCTTGCAGCCATACGGATTATAAATGTCAAAGAAGAGTTTTTAAAACTAAACTAAACTAAACTAAACTAAACTAAACTAAACTAAACTAAACTAAACTAAACTAAACTAAACTAAACTAAACTAAACTAAACTAAACTAAACTAAACTAAACTAAACTAAACTAAACTGAACGCAAGAAGGTTTTTAATATAATGAAAAAGACTTCTAGAAAGAGTTTTCATTGAGATAGCCAGAAGCAATAGATGGAAACTAATCAAGGAGACATCCAACCTAGAAATAAGGAGAAATTTCCTGACAGTGAGAACAATTAATCAGTGGAACGACTTGCCTCCAGAAGTTGTGGGTGCTCCCGACACTGGAGGTTTTTAAGAAGAGATTGGATAACCATTTGTTTG
The DNA here is from genome assembly GCA_023970755.1 of Azemiops feae. Taxonomy (NCBI): domain Eukaryota; kingdom Metazoa; phylum Chordata; class Lepidosauria; order Squamata; family Viperidae; genus Azemiops; species Azemiops feae. The sequence continues at coordinate 10,188 of JALGBA010001081.1, forward strand.
AAATGGTATAGGGTTTCCTGCTTGGTTGGGGAGGGTTGGACTAGAAGACCTCCAAGGTCCCTTCCAACTCTGTATTGTGTTATTCTATGGTTTGGCTTGAAGGGATGAGATAATTAGTTTAATGGATGGATATTCCTTTCTCTTGTCACATTCCATGAAGTAATAAATAAATGGAACCTGTCAATTAAAAAAACACAAACACTCCTGCCCATATCAAAAATCTTCTCCCTGGATATAGAAGAAATATATCTTAAAATCTAGTTGACCTACATGTCAAGTACCGGGGTAATCAGGAGATGCAGGCAATTCAAATGAGTAGAAAGATTTATTGCAAGTTTAAGCTCTCTACAAGAATCTGACCAACTAACAGTCAAGGGAAATGAGTGGGAGATAAGAAAGGCATTCAAGGTTGGCTGGACTTAGATCTCTTGCTGGTGCATGACTTATGAGGCATGTGACCTGTTCCTCAAACTCAGTCTGCTCACTGTTCTGTCCCAGCCTACGTGAGTCCTTGTTAAGCTCACAAGGATAAAGCCCTCTTCCAAAAAGCAGGCTGGAACTGCAGGAAAAAACCAATCCCCTTTTATTATTCACAGACCTGAGTCAATGTCCAAGGCAAACAAACACAGTCCACAGAAACTTGATCCTCAACACGAACAGTTGCCTTCAGCAACCAGCACCTCCCACACCTTCCCTTTTATAATTCAGCCAAGGCGTGGCTTCCTAATGCCTTCTCCTTTGCCTTTGGAGCCGCCCCATTGCATTCCTCTGTCCTACTCGCTTCTCTTGCCTGTGCTTTCGTGCATCCTGGATTTGTCCCAACTGTTCTTCATCACTGTCCAACTCAGGCTCCCAGCACAGCTGTGTCTCAGCCTGAGCGCGAGTAGAGGGGCCAGGCTCCTCGTCAGACTGTAAGTCTTGGAGCTCCTCAGAGCCTTCCTCTGACTCTGATGTCACTCCAGGCCCCTCCTCCTCCTCTGATTCCTCAGACTCAGCTACCAGGTCCACTGGCTGGTGAATCACAACACTCACCTCCTACACTACATATGTGATATAGGACCATTCACTTTGTCTCATTTCCATATTCACTTCTCTTCCACTCAAATGTTCAGTGTGGTATCTGTCTATCCAATAGATAAATTGTTCATTTGAATATCAGATTGAATTAAATGCCTCCAAGGGGAGTGCACAATTTGACTCTTTTGCAGAGTGCGAAAAGGCCTTGCTTGTGAATTGAATCCATGTTATAAATCAGACCGCCTCTGATACATAAAAAGTATAATATTTTTATAATGCATGACATAAAATATTGGGAGGATGTACCTAAATGGGAAAAATTGGACAGTTAGATGACTAATATGAAGAAATTATGACTGATAAGAATTGGATTGAATATAAGGGGATTTAAGCGTAAAAAAAATATATAAAAATAGGATGTATGCTGAACTAATGAGATGATGGTTATGAGAATAATATAAGCTGAAAAAATGTTATATAGAGAGATTATTATTATTTGTATACTGTAAATATAAAAGAATTGCCTATATCTAATCATTTATATATTGAAAATATTAAGAATTATATTGTGGCTAAGGTTGAAGAAGGAGAATACATATGGGAGAAGGGAAGATCAAAGAAATATATCATTAATTAATATATTAATTGTGGAATTGTCAAATTTAATCATTATTGATTGTTAATTAACTATTATTGTCCTTTTTTTCTTCGTGTTAAAATATAAACCAAGACAACACACTGTACACCAGGCACTGGAGATCGTTATAGTTAAAAAGCAATTTGCCATCTGATTCAAACATTCAAGTACTGACCATGTCAATGTCGGGTCCATCAAGAGAGCACTGCATTAAATTGTTCATCATTGCATTATTCTTTCATAAATAGTCGCAGTAATATTTTCATTTTGTGGCATGCTTGCAGGGAGTTAGCAGGTTAATAAAGAACACTAAAAATATTTAAGGTGGATCCCATGCACCTTCATAATATTACTGAGTTTCATATTAATGCACCAATGAATCTAATCCAGTTTATACTACATTGAGGTTAAGCGGAGGTTCTAACTAAAATGTCCAAGTTATATTGTGTGCGTTTGTACAGAAATTGGTTGTGATGTATTTTGTTTTGCTTGGAGGAGAGAATATATATATATATATATATATATATTCATAAATGCAGCATTAATATATCATTTTGCTTCAGGTTGAATATATTGTAGATATAAGGTACCTCCATAGGGAAACGTCGTTTTAGCTTCTAGCACAGTTAAAACCAATTGTTTGAATTAAAGATTATTTTTGTGTGTATTTCCCCAGAATGACTGACCTGCCCCATGGCCTGGCCACAGTGGGCTGATAAGGATGGATTGTTCATAACCTTCTTCAAGTAGTGGCAAATTCCATACAGTACAGAGAATGAGGATAGAATTTGTTCAAGAAAAGTCCTTTCATTGCCAAGGTTTCAGCATGGTTAAGGAATGGAATATAGAACAGAACAGAACAGAACAGAACAGAACAGAACAGAACAGAACAGAACAGAACAGAACAGAACAGAACAGAACAGAACAGAACAGAACAGAATAGAATAGAATAGAATAGAATAGAATAGAATAGAATAGAATAGAATAGAATAGAATAGAATAGAATAGAATAGAATAGAATTTGGAGGTCTTCCAGTCCAACCCCCTGCTCAGGCAGGAAAGCCTATACCATTTCAGACAAATGGCTGTCCAGTCTCTTCTTGAAAACTTCCAGTGTTGGAGCATTCACAACTTCTGGAGGCAGGTTGTTCCACTGGTTAATCGTTCTAACTGTCAGAAAAAAATCTCTTTAGTTCTAGATTGCTTCTCTCCTTGATTAGTTTCCATCCATGGTTTCTTGTCCTGCCCTCTGGTGCTTTGGAGAATAGCTTGACTCCCTCTTCTTTGTGGCGGCCCCTGAGAGATCAGAAGTGAAAGCCTTGCTAATGAAATACACAACCTTAACTTTGGTAAAATTATGCAGTTCGTCTTCGGTTCACAACCATTCATCTGACAGACGTTCAAAGTTATAATGGTGCTGGAAAAAAAGTGACTTGCAACCGGTCCTCACACTTACAACCATCGCTGTATTCCCACGTTCACCTAATCAAAATTTGGGTGCTTGGCAATTCGGTGTGCATTTACGAGGGTTGCAGCATCATTGATCTCCATTTATGACCTTCCCAGCTGACTTCAGACAAGCAAAACCCATTGGGAAATTCAGATTTGACTAATGGTCATGTGGTTCACTTAACAATTGCTGTGATTCACTTATCAACCATGGCAAAAAAGGCCATAAAATTAGAAGTTAACAACTGCCTCACTTAGCAACAGAAACTTGGGCCCCAATTGTGATTGTCGGTTCAGGACTACCCATAGATCTGGTAGTAGTGAGGAGGTTAGTTCTCTGAGCTTGTGGGTTGGTTTCCGAACATTTTGTTATTAGGTTAGGTAACATCTTCAGTGGTGTTTGGGGGATGTCAGTGTCCGTGTTCTTCTGTTTATAAGGGCTTCAGGTGTGGGTGTGTCAAATGAGGGTCTTGTGATGGGTCAGGTGTGAGTCATCAGTGAGAGGCTTGTGATGGGTCTTGTGATGGGGAGGTCACATCAGGTCTGGGTCATTGGGAGGTGAACTGCTGGTGAGAGGGGGGTCTTGCATATGTTGGTTGAATGTCGGTGTTGCCTCTGGTTGGCTGTGCAGTTGATTTGGATTCTGAGGGGGTTCTGTGATGACCCAGGGCACAGCACAGAGGCAATGCAGTCAGCTGGCAACTCAAACAGTTCTTTTATTGCTCCCAATTTTCCCCAAATGCTCCCGCGATTGCTGGCAAACCTCCAACAAAAGAACACACACACACACCACTTCAGCCGACTCTGGTTGAAAGTAGGTTCAAATACAGGCTGATTAGCATAAGAAAGTACTCAAGGCCATAGAGATAACAAGGAAGAAAACATAAACTTAACGAGTCCGTTTGAATCCGAGCTTGCCTGAGCAGTTTCCAAAAGAGAAATTCCGAAATACAGTCCGATAGTCAAGGTTTCCAGGTTTCCAGACAGAAGGCACAGAACAAGAGCAACAATACACAACACTCCAATGAATCAGCGTTTGTTCCCGACAAATGCCCCACCCCACAACGTCTCCTTAAATCTCAGTCTCCAGGTGTGCCTTGTGGAGAGGGGCGGGATGCTCTCCTCCCGAGTAATTGAGCCTGCTTGCGTTGTTCCCTCCTTCTCTCCACTCTCCATGCTCTAGGATCAGGTGGGGGTGGGCCTTGCTCATTGTCTGAACTCTGTCTCCCCTGTCCCAATCCTGATGGGCCCTGGCCTGCCTCAGCCTGCTCTTTCCCACAGTCCTCCGAAGCCACAGACACCTCTCCCTCGGCCTCCATAGGTCCTGTTCCAGCTCCATTTCCTCCTCAGATTCAGGCTCAGATGGAGGCATGACAGGGTTCATAGGTCAACGTGTCTGTTGATGGAATTGCTTGTGGAGTGCCAGCCTTCGGTGAACTCACGAGCGTGGCGGGTGGTAGCGTGGCCAATGATTCTGGCAGTAGTAATAATAAGCAAAGATCTAGATGTCTGTGGAGGTTCTCAGTCGTCTGGGTCATGGTTTGCCCCAACGGTGCTTTTTCAAAAGGCAACTGGACTTTGTTTTCCCTTGAAGATATTTCCCTTCTCATCCAGGAAGCTTCTTCAGTTCAGGACAAAGCGAAACATCTTCAAGGGAAAAAACAAAACAAAACCTTTTGGGACAAAGATCTGGATGACTGTGTTGTGGAGCTGAGCTTTCTGCTACGTGTCCCTTTAATGTTGAAGACAGGCGCAGGCTGTTGGGGATGAGTCTGTGTTGTCTGCATCTCAAACTGAAGCACAAATGGTTCCTGTTTTCTGGAAATCCATTCATACTCGCTCACCATATTCCATAGATGTCTTTTTTCCAGGAATTTTCCCCCCCTTTTCTTTTACTTCTCATTCTAGGGTACATGACCTGATATTTGCATCCAAGCAACAATCAGATCTGACCCTGCTCAGCTTCCAAACGCAGACAAGATTTGTCAAGTTCTACCACCTGCTAAGACAAAGTTGAAAAATAAAACTGCCAGTATTGAAATATATGGTGCAATCAGACTAAAATTATTATGCGCAATGTGGATTGTCGTATCCACAGAGCTGGAAAAAGGTACCGAAAATGGCAATTGAAATGATCAGGAGGGTTGGCAAACCCCATTATGAGGAACATTTACAACTTTGTGGGCTATTAACAGGAACATGACAAAGGTATATAAAATTATGTTCAGCAGAGAGAAAATGAACTAGGAATACAATTTTCTACCACCCTCATATTATTAGAACCTGGAGTTATCCAATTTACTTGATAAATTTAGGAGATTCAGGAGAAATAAAAAGAAATATTTATTCCCATAGTACCTAGTTAAGCTATACAATTCACTATCATCAGATGCAGCGATGACAATTTTAATGGTTACGTAGAAATTCACAGTGGAAGAAGCTATCAGCGTTATTATGTTAGCCATGATAGCTATATATTACCTCTTGTAATGGAGGTTGTGTACTTCTTAATACCAGGTGCTGGGGAATATGTGTAGGAGAGAGTTATCTCTTTCATTTTCTACTTTGAGCTTTGGTTTCGAATTAATCATGGTGGGAAACAGGATCTGAAATACAGCAGCTTGTGGTCTGATCCATGAGGGCCCTTATTCATTTTTATATTTATTTATTTGAATTATGTCCCACATTCTCTCCAAGAGGGATGTCCCTCCACTTTATCCCCACAGCAAGAGAGCTCTGAGGTATGTAGAGATGAGAGAGAGGAACTGGCCCCAAATCACACAGTGAGTTTCTTGGATCCATAAGTAAGTTTCAAACAGAACATTCCTAGGCCTCATCCAACACTTACATCAATATTCCAAAATTAGAGGACAGCCTAATTCTAATGGTTCTCTGGTTATGTTTATGTTTCTTAACAATTTATAATACTGTATTATCACCTATAAATACAATCTTTGGGAAGAAAGAGAGGGGGGGGAAGGAAGGAAGGAAGGAAGGAAGGAAGGAAGGAAGGAAGGAAGGAAGGAAGGAAGGAAGGAAGGAATATTTTTCTTTCTTTTACAATCTACAATCCTTTCAAAAGAAAGAAAGAAAGAAAGAAAGAAAGAAAGAAAGAAAGAAAGAAAGAAAGAAAGAAAGAAAGAAAGAAAGAAAGAAAGAAAAGAAAGAAAGAAAGAAAGACGGAAGGAAGAAAGAAAGGAAGGAAGGAAAGAAGGAAGGAAGGAAGGAAGGAAGGAAGGAAGGAAGGAAGGAAGGAAGGAAGGAAGGAAGGAAGGAAGGAAGGAAGACGTAAATATTTTCCCTCTCTTTTGAAATCTTTTTTAAAGAATATTCCTTTCTATTAATTTAAACAAAAATTGGAAGGGAGGATGTTATGTCCTGGGACTTCTGAATGACTCAGCAGGCTCAGGAGGCTGCAGAAGGCCTGGGCAATCCACGTGGTTGCCCGGGACCAGACAGGCTGTCTCCAATCTTGTGCGCATGCGCAAGGTGGGAGACTAGCCTTGCATTGATTGGTTGATGCTGTCCCTTGCAAGGGGCTATAAAAGGCCTTGGTGCCATTTTGTCTTCTGTTCTGTTCGTGATCTCAATGAAGACTTGTGTTGTTACTCCTGCTTCGCCTCGATGTCTCTTCGGCTGAAACAGAACATTGGCGACGAAGGTGGGATTCGCTGCAAGAAGAAACAGGAGAAGCTAGGCTGACTTACCAAAGGAGGCCTGAAGCGCTGAGAGGTTCGGCGTCAGGTGGAAGCGATTGCCTGCCAGTACAAAGACGCTGGAGGTGAGCTCAGCTTCAAGGGACCCCTTCTCATTCCTTGCAGCGAGAGGCATCGAAGAGGTTACAGGCTGTAAAGATGTCAAAGCTTGTCAGATTTTGACATGTCTCACCCTGAGCGCTGGAGTTCTTACGTGGCTCGAGTGGAGAATTACTTTAGAGTTAATAAGATGCAGGAAGATCCAAAGCTGCTACATTGCTGTGTGTTTGTGGGCAAGAGACTTTTGACATTGCAGAAAATCTTGTAGCCCCAGCACCATTGGAATCAATTGCATACACCGATTTGAAGAGGATGCTGCGTGGGCATTTCGAACCCAAGCTATCAGTAATTGCTTGGAGGTATGCATTTGAGAAGAGAGATCAAAGGCCTGGTGAGTCTGCCACGGACTTTGTTGCTGCCTTAAGACAAGCAGCTAGGCAGTGTGCTTTCATGGATCTGGAAGAGAGACTCCGGGATCGGTTGGTTTGCGGACTGCAAAGTCGTGAGTACAACAGAAACTTTTTGCAAAGAAAGATGTATCGTTCCAAGATGTTCTGAGAGAGATTGCAGCTGAAGAAGCAGCAGGCGGCACTGTGAAGGCCCTGCGGCTTGCCCGGAACCCCCCAGTGGCGGTCTCAATCCATTAAGATGTTGCTCGAGAGGCATCCGAATCGGATCCGGAGGAAGAGGTGGACAGGCTTCAACACGCCGAAGTGAAGAAGCCTCAAGGGCACAGAGAAAGAGCGGCAGCATCCCTTCGGTGTTTTGGCTGTGGAGGACACCACAAGTGAGCTGATTGCCGGTTTCGCTCTGCTACCTGCCGGGCATGTGGCAGGCAAGGCCACATTGCATCCGTCTGTTTGGGTCGCCAGAAGGAACGGTCTACAGTAGAATTGTCTCTGAAAGGTACCAAGGTCCCCAGCCAAAATAGGGTGGGCTTCTGCACGTCCCATAGGGGCATTTTCAAAACTGGGGTTCACAGGCCTCTAAAAAAGAAACTTCGCCTTGACATGAAGTTGCAAGGGGTTCCCTTGTCGATGGAGCTGGACACCGGGTCCACTCTATCAATCATTTTCAACCTCTCATTGCAGCAGGCAGTGGTCCCATCGTGTTTTAATATGGCCATCATCTTGCCAGTGCCAAAAAAGTCCACAATTACAGGCCTCAATGATTACTGTCCGGTTGCACTGACATCCACCATCATGAAATGCTTTGAGAAGTTGATAAAGGACACAATTGTATCTAGCCTCCCGCCAGCATTTGACCCGCTTCAGTTTGCCTACCGACCAAATCGCTCTACGGAGGATGCTATTTCTTCCGTTCTCCATCTGAGCCTGAAGCACTTAGAGGAAAGAAATACTCATGTGCGTTTGCTGTTTGTCGACTTCAGTTCGGCGTTTAACACAATCATCCCCCAGCATCTAGTAGACAAACTGGGCCTTTTAGGTTTAAACACTCCTTTGTGCAACTGGATTCTGGATTTTCTTACCAACAGGCCCCAATATGTGCGAGTTGGGACAAATACCTCTAATACCATTTTCTTGAGCACAGGTTCTCCTCAGGGCTGCGTCTTAAGTCCGCTGCTGTTCACCCTGTTGACCCATGACTGCTGTGCTAGGTTTGCCACCAACCATATTGTGAAGTTCGCAGATGATACAACAGTAGTGGGCCTTATTCAGGATGACAAGGTGGAAGCTTACTGCAAGGAGGTTGAGGGGTTGGTGAATTGGTGTAAGGAAAACAGCCTAGTTTTAAATACAGGAAAAACCAAAGAGATCATTGTTGATTTCAGAAAAGGCAGGCACAGCCACACTTCTCTGTGCATTAATGATTCACCTGTGGAGATGGTTACCAGCATCAAATTCCTGGGTGTACAGCTAACGAGTAGGCTGACTTGGTCGCTAAACAGTGAGAAACTGGTGAAGTGGGCACAGCAGCGCCTGCATTTTCTGCGCCACATGAGAAAAGCACATCTTCCTTCCCCTGTCCTGACCACTTTCTACAGGGGGACAATCGAGAGCATCCTGTCATACAGCATCACAGTCTGGTTTGGAGGCATCACTGCTTCAGACAGGAAGGCAGTGCAGAGAGTGGTGAGAATGGCTGAAAAGATCATTGGCAGTTCCCTCCCTACCATCCAGGACATAGCACAGAAGCGTTGCTTGAGCAGGGTCCGTAAGATTATCTGGGACACTACCCATCCTCTTCATGACCTGTTTTCCTTGTTACCTTCTGGGAGGAGGCTTCGTGGTATCCGTAGCAGAACATCCAGATTCAGCCATAGTTTCATTCCATACAGCATTAACCTTGTGAACTCTCAAACTTCCTCCTTGCATTATATATTCAAGATGGACAGTATTTAATATTTATTTGCTATGTATATGTAGGGATGTGGGTCTATATATATGTTGTACATAGTATGTTTTAGGTGTGTGTCATGTATATGTTTCACTTTGAGAACGGGCAACTAAATTTCATTTTTTATGTGTGCCATTGTGTCCACAATATAAAAATGACAATAAAGGTTATCTATCTATCTTATCTATCTCCTTAGACACCTTTAATAAGGTTTGCCACAGAAGTGGCCTTCGAGTCAAACTCAGGCCTTCAAATTTAATCCTCACTGACTTTCAAAATTCGAGGGTCAGCATGAAGGGGGAGGCCACAGTCAGAGTGCAGCATAAGAGTTTCCAAGGACTGCTAGACGTGGTGGTAGTTGGGGGTGATCGCACGAGTCTTATAGGACTCGATTGGTTCGAGGCCCTTGGGATCCAAGTGACTGGGCTGCACAATCTGCAAACGCCAGGCCTTGTAGATGTTTGCAAGGAGTTTGTGGATGTGTTCAGTGCAGAGCTTGGTTCGTACAAGGGGCCTCCCATTGCCTTACATTTGGACCCAGCCATCACACCCATTAGAATCAAGCCCAGAAGGGTACCTTTTGCCTTGAAAAGCAAAATAGATACAGAGCTGGACAAGCTGATCCAGCAAGGCATTTTAGAGCCTGTAGACTCTAGTCCATGGGAAACCCCTATAGTCACGCCACTGAAAGCCAATGGAGAGGTCCGGATTTGTGCGGACTATAAATGTACACTTAATAGAGCATTGCAGCAGCATGCCTATCTGGTGCCAGTGGTGAGCCACATTTTGGCCTCCCTCAAGGGGGGGCGGATCTTTGCAAAGTTGGATTTGGCTCAGGCCTATCAACAGTTACCTGTTGATGAGGCAACGGCTGAGGCCCAAACAATTGTGATGCACCGGGGAGCCTTTAAGGTAAAAAGGCTGCAGTTTGGGGTTAATGTAGCCCCTGGCATATTCCAAAGTGTGATGGAGCGAACGCTCCGTGGTATTCTGGGCGTCTGTCCCTATTTTGATGATGTCCTCATCACTGGGGAGTCATCTGTGAACTTAGCTGAAAGGCTGAGAGCTGTTTTGCTGCGTTTCCACCAAGCAGGGCTGAAGCTGAAGCAAAACAAGTGTAAAATTGGAGTCACCTCCACTGAGTTCTTGGGATTCTGTATCGATGCTGAAGGCATCCATCCTTCGGAATCCAAGCTTCAAGCGATTCAGCAGGCCCCAAGCCCCCAGTCGAAGAGTTAGCTTCAAGCCTTCCTGGGGCTGTTAAATTTTTACCATTCATTCCTTCCCCACAAGGCTGCAGTGGCTGAGCCATTACACCGGCTCTTGGACAAACAGGCTCCATGGAAATGGACGGAGGTCCATGAAAGGAGTTTCACAGAGGTCAAGGCCTTGCTCTCTTCAAATGCGGTATTAGCCCATTTTAATGAGCAATTGCCTGTGTGCATAGCCTGTGATGCATCCCCTTATGGGGTTGGGGCTGTACTGAGCCATCTCAAGGCTGATGGGACACAAGTCCCTGTGGCCTACTACTCTAGGACTCTCTCATCTGCAGAGCGTAATTATGCACAGATTGATAGAGAAGCTTTGGCAATAGTGGCTGGAATAAAGAAATTCCACGATTTCTTGTATGGCCGCCATTTCACGGTTTACACAGACCATAAACCTTTGCTGGGTTTGTTTACAACAACAAAACAAACCCCACACATTATATCTCCTAGAATGCTGAGATGGTCAATTTTCTTGTCAGCATATGACTACACCCTGGTTCACAAACCAGGTAAAGAAATGGGCCATGCAGATGGTCTCAGCAGATTACCTCTACAGCAGATAGAGACAGATCCTGCTCCTGCTCTTCACATTCTTTCCATTCAGGAATTGCCTGAATCTCCCCTCAATGCTAGGGACGTGGCTGCAGAAACTGCCACTGATCACACGCTTACACGCGTGCTGACATGGGTGTTGTCAGGATGGTCTGACACCTGCCCGGGTGCACAATTCCAAGGGTTCTGGCAAAGGAAGCATGAGCTTTCTACTTTCAAGGGGTGTCTCCTGTGGGGTAGCCGGGTAGTCATCCCGGCCTCATTGAGGACTAGAGTCTTGCTCTCTCTGCATGAGGGACATCCGGGAATAGTCCAGATGAAGGTGCTAGCATGTAGCCACCTCTGGTGGCCTGGGCTCAATAAAGAGATCGAGGCCCAGGTGCATGGGTGCCAAGTCTGCCAACAGTCAAGGCCAGAAATGCCCCAGGCTCCTGTACATAGGTGGGAGGAGACACATACACCATGGTTGAGGGTACACATTGACTATGCTGGGCCCTTTCAGGGGCAATTCTTCCTTCTCCTTGTGGACAGCCATTCCAAGTGGCTAGAGGTTGTTCCTGTTTCCTCCACTACTACTGCCAGGACCATCCAGGTGCTGAGAGGCATCTTCGCCTCACATGGTCTTCCAGATGTCCTTGTCTCAGACAACGGACCCCAAAAACCTTTCCTTGTGGCAAACTTCCTTGACAGTCAGATAGACCTGTCTTTCATTGCCAACTGATTTCGCCAAGCATCTAATCTCTATCCTTGGCTGTAAAGCACTGAAGGTCATCCAAGAAAATTAGACCAGTTAAAGCAGCTCAGATTTAGACATTTTCACACTGGGCTGGAACAACTATGAAAAACAAGGCAAGATGCTAAATGATGTCTAAAATGGATGTAACTGGTGGTTCTCAACCTTTTGGATCCCCTTTAATTACCCCTTGTGACCCCAAAGACTTAACTCAAGATTTAAATCATAACATTTATTTTTCAAGCCTTCACGGGGCCCCCGTGACAACATTGCACCCTCCTAGGGGTCCACAGACCACAGTTTGAGAACCGCTGGATGTAACCATCTCCCATCTTTTTTGTCATCATAAAAGAGGGACCTTGGAGTCCTAGCAGATGATCACTTGACTATGAGCCAGCAGTGTGCAGCAGCAACCAAAAAAGCTAATACAACCCTGGGTTGTATAAACAGAAGCATAGAATCAAGATCACACGAAGTATTAGTACCGCTTTATAAAACCCTAGTAAGACCACACCTAGAATACTGCAGCCAATTTTGGTCACCATATCACAAAAAAGATGTTGAGAGTTTGGAAAAAAATCAGAGAAGAGCAACTAAGATGATCAAGGGTCTGGAGACTAAAACATACGAAGAATGGCTGCAGGACTTGGGTGTGGCTAGTCTAAAGAAAAGAAGAAATAGGGGAGACACGATAGCAATGTTCCATTATCTGAGGGGCTGCCCCAAGGAAGAGGGGGGTCAAGTTATTCTCCAAAGCACCAGAGGGAAGGACGAGAAACAATGGTTGGAAACTGATCAAAGAGAGAAGCAACCTGGAACTAAGGAGAAACTTCCTGACAGTGAGGACAATCAACCAATGGAACAGCATATCCCCAGAAATTGTGGGCGCTCCATCACTGGAGATTTTTAAGAAGAGACTGGACATTTACCTGTTTGAGATGGTATAGGTTCTCCTGCTTGAGCAGGGGGCTGGACTAGAAGACCTCTAAGGTCCCTTCCAGCTCTATTCTATTCTAAAACCATGAAAAAAAATCAAAATATGTTAAATCAGTGGCGACCACTCTGTGGCTATGTTTATTCCCCTATAAAACGAGACTGTTTTCTTGCATTGTAGCCTTTAAAAAATATATGTGTGTCAGAAATTATGTATGTTTGTAAACTGGTAGCTTATAGTTTTCCCTCAGAGCTGTCCTGAGGCCATTTGACATGAAGGCAGCATGTATAAATATAGCTTCTGCAAACGAATGAATAAATACATTTTTCCCAATGTGTGATAAGTCATCTCTCATGTATTTTGGAGGCCATCATCCTGAGGCTTGGGAAACACAGATATGGCTCTCCATCTCCATATTAATTGCTTCTTTTTTTTTTTTTTTTTTTTTTTTTTAGATATATTTTTATTTTTTTAAAACAACAAAACATAACACACATAAACATAGAATGTATACTCCTTTTTTTTTTTTAAACAGCAATTTCGTAACTGTGATCTTCTATTATTTACATTTTCCCCCTTTATTCTTCTTTTTTTTAAAAAAAAAATATTTGTCCTTGTTGTCCCACTGTTTCTTATTTCCATTTTCTTCATTCATACTATATTTCATATTAAGAATAATACATATTATTACTATACATTATTATACATTATTATATACACATTTTCCCTTTCTTGACCTTTCTGCATTTATTTTCATTTGTTATTTCTAGTCTCCAACCAATCATACCACTGATTCCATATTACATAGTACTCTGTGTCTTCCCTTTCTTTTATCTCTTTTGTTAATTTGTCCATCTCCGCACAGTCTAAGATTTCCCTTATCACTTCTTCCTCTGGTGGTGTATTCTCATTTTTCCAGAACTGTGCGTAGATTATTCTTGCTGCCGTTGTTATATGTAAGATTAAGTACCGTATTTCTTTACTGTATTTTCTATTTAAGATACCCAGCAGGAAGATCTCTGGTTTCCAATCTATAGGTTGATCTATTATTTCTACCATCCATCTTCTTATTTTAGTCCAGTATTTTTTTGCAACGGGGCATGTCCACCATAGATGGTAATATGTTCCATGTACCTTTTTACATTTCCAGCATGTCGGTGAGTTGTTCTGGAACATCTTAGCAAGCTTTGCTGGTGGAAGATGCCATCTGTAAACATCTTCACTGATTTTCCTTGAATGCCGCAGACATAGTCAATTTTATGTTTGTTTCCCATATTTTTTCCCATTTCGCCAATTCTATGTTGTATCCGAATTTTTTGCCCATCTAATCATTGTGTCTTTGACAACCTCATCTTCCATTTTATATCTCATAGATATTTATATATATTACTAATTAATTTTATTTCTGTTCCATGTATAATTTTATCCAATTCTTGCGATTTCTTTTTGTATTTCGTATAATTTTTTGTCCTCTGTATATTTAGATTGGATTTGTGTGTATGTCCACCCAATCAATCTCTCTGCCTACATCATGTTCCAATTCTTGTTTTGTTTTCAGATTTCCCTGTTCATTTACCAATTCCTTGTATCTAATTATCTTATTTATGTCTAGTAGGTTTGGGTGTTTCAGAGCTTCTGTTGGGGATAACCACATTGGAATTCTTATGTAATGTTTTTGTTTTATCTTTTCCCAAGTCTGTAGCAATGCATCCCTAAGTATATGTCTTCGAAAGTATCTATGTACTTTATATTTTTCGTCCCATAGAAATGCATGCCACCCCGCTTGCAAGTCGTGTCCTTCAAGTGTTAAAATTCTGGTATTTTCCAATTTCATCCATTCTTTTAGCCAAGTTAGGCTTGATGCTTGGTAATATATTTCCCACTCTGGTAGTGCCAACCCCCCTTTATCTTTCGTATCTTGCAAGAGTTTTAATTTAATCCTAGGTTTTTTCCTTTGCCATATAAATTTAGTAACCAATTTATTTAATTCTTGAAAGAATGTTTTCCTTAGTTTTATTGGAATGACTTGGAACAGGAATAATATTTTTGGCAATATATTCATTTTGATCGTTGCAATCCTCCCTAAAAATGAAATTTGTAGGTTTTCCCAATTTTCTAAATCTTTTTTTATCTGGTATAGTATTTTATCATAATTATCCTCCTTAATTGAGGAGCACTTCGCTGTAAGCCAAATCCCTAAATATTTTATTTTTTTTGTTAATTTGGATTTATTCTTATTAATCTTAAGTCCGGCTACCTCACCAAATTCTTCTATTTTTTGAATTAATTTAGGACCGGTTTCTAATGGGTCTTCCAAAATAAATACCAAATCATCAGCGAAGGCTTGGACCTTATATTCTTCCTTCTTAATTTTTAAACCCTTTAT
>JALGBA010001082.1:0-12500 GCA_023970755.1 Azemiops feae
TTCATGTTTTTAATTTCATTTTTGATTTCTTTGTGGTGAGTTTTTGTTTCTTCATGATTATTTGCTATTGCTTCTTGGGTTTTCGTCATTGTTTCCTGCATCATTTGTAACATTGTCTGTATACTCTGTGGGTTCATCGCCAATTCTATTTTTTCTTTTTCTTTCCCCAACATGGTTCCTATGGTTCTTTGACCTATAGGAGAGGCCATTATAGGTGTGGGATTTATAGCTGTTTTTTTACTTATTTTAGTTGTTGCTGTGGTACTTGTCATTTTTATTACTTGGATAATATTTTCCCACACTTGCATATATCAATTTTATATAACGTTAAGGGTTCACCTTAAAAATAAGATTACAAATAGAGTTTATAAACCTTTTCTATCCCAGTATTAATATAAATATAATTTATAATCTCTTAACACCTCTTTTGTATATTTCTGTAATACTACACACAATGCATATACATATACTATTCTCAAAATATTATCACCACTCTTAATTTCATTCACTATCACTCTTGTTTAAATAATCACCTCTCTCTCTATGATCCCTGTTTGTTAACAGGTGCTGCAATATTGCATCAGCCTTTTTTCTCTCTGTCTCAGTTTAATGTGTCTACAGATCCACCAAATGTCACCTTATTTCCTCTTCTGTATATCCAATAAATCCAAAACGACCACTAGTCACTTTGTCCAGATAAATGTCAGTTAAGATTCAAATTTCAATGGTATTTGTTCTTCAAAAATAAGATCCAGTAATTGGTATTAAGTTTCTCCGTTGTCTCACTTCAACTTTTAATCCTTATGTTGATTTTTTCAAAGTCTCTTAATCACCCTTTGTTGCCTCTGGCCGTCTCCAGTCCTTTCTCTAGTTTCAATCTCTGCTTCTTACAGCTTTTAAATTCCAGCCTTTCACGTTTTATAAGCTTTACTATGGGCTCTCTGCTTCTTCTCGCTGCTCTCGTTCTGCTCTAAGGCTCCCTTCTCCGCTCTATTCAATTTCAGTTGCCGCTGTGTCTCTCTCCTTATCGCTTTGCTTTTCCGCGCCTTCTATCAAATATTCCTCACCTCCTTCAGGGGTTTCTCCTCTGCCGTACGAAGCTGTCAGTTCTACTTTTCACTTCCCTCTCAGGCTGTCGCCATCGCTCCCGGCCAGCCTTAAAGACCGGCTTCTTCTCCGCCAATTTTAAGAGTGCTGCTCCTGTCTGCTCGGGTGTTTGCTTTCCACCCGGCTTCTCTGAAGCTTCCTCTTTAATTTACCGGTCTCTCCGGGATCGGTAAAGCCCTTAACGGGCTCTTAGCGAAGAAATTTCCGGGATTTAGGAACAGAGATCTGTTCCTTCACCCGCTCCACGATGACGTCACAACCGAAGTCCCCACATATTAATTGCTTCTAACCTACTGAGTTGAACAAAAGAAGGAGACGGCGCATTGAGATCCACAAAGACGGTGCATTTTCACCGCTCCACCATGTATGCCATGAAATAACAGAATTATACAGAGAATCCTTGACTTATGACCACCGTTGGCCCCAGAATTTCTGTTGCTAAGTGAGATAGTCATTAAGTGAGCTTTGCCCTGTTTTTAAGATCTTTCTTGCCATAGTTAAGTAAATCCCTGCAGTTGTTAAGGGACTAACATGAATTTGACTTCCCCTTTGACTTTGCTGGCCAGAAGGTTGCAAAAAGGTGATCACAGGACCCCGGCAGGCTGAAACCGTCATAAATATGAGTCAGTTGCCAAGCGTTTGAATTTTGATGACCTGACCAGGGGGATGCTGCAACCATTTGAAGGGTGAAAAACATTCATAAGTCAATAATAATAATAACAATAATAACAATAATAACAACAACAATAATAATAACAACAACAACAACAAAATACAAAGACCTACAAATAGAAATAGAAAGACTGTGGCAAAAGCAAGCAAGGGTAGTACCAATAGTAATAGGCGCCTTGGGTGCAATCCCAAAACAACTGGAGCACCACTTGAACACCATTGGCATTGACAAATTCGCCATTAGTCAATTGCAAAAGGCGGCCTTACTAGGAACTGCTTCCATCCTGCAACGGTATCTGTAATACCATCAAACATCCACATCTGCCTATCCCAGGTCCTTGGTAAGGACTCGATAGGTAGACAAAAATGCCAAATCCAGTCTGAACATCTGGCTGACTGTGCGATGATCAATAATAATAATAATAATAATTTTGAAGGGACCTTGGAGGTCATCTAGCCCAACCTCCTGCTCAGACAGGAAACACTATACCGTTTCAGACAAGTGACTGTCCAGTCTCTTCTTAAAAACTTCCAGTGTTGGAGCATTCACAGCTTCTGGAGGCAGGTTGTTCCACTGGTTAATTGTTCTAACTGTCAGGAAATTTCTCCTTAGTTCTAGATTGCTTCTCTCCTTGGTTAGTTTCCATCTGTTGCTTCTTGTCCTGCCTTCAGGCACTTTGGAAAATAGCTTGACTCCCTCCTCTGTAGGCTTTTTTTTTTTTTTTACTTAATATTGAAAATACTGCCTTCTAGAATCTTATTCACCCTCTGAATATATTTAAAGGTTTCAATCATATCCTCCCTTTTCCACCTGTCCTGCAGGCTGTGCATAATATTTGTAGCTCAGGGTTGAAATGAGGGGTCCTTGGTGCTCTCTGAGCTTGCTTGTTTTCTTGCAGACATTTCATTACCCTAACTAGGTAACGCCATCAGTGCTAGTAAAGAGTGCTGTTTGCTGTTGGTTTATATTCTGGTGTCTTGCCTGTCTGTGTGGATGGGGGGGGGGGTCTTAGGGATCCTTTAGTTGGGCAGTTTATGAATGGTTCTTTGGCCATTTCTTGATTGGGGTGTTGCTTATTTGATTGTTGGTCTGAAGGTGAGCTTGGAGTTAATCTATGCTGATCTGACATCAGAGGACTTATTCCGTTCCTCCAATCTCTCCTGATAGGTTGTGTCCCTCAGATCTTGCACCATTTGTCACCTTACCCCAACAATGTCAGGCCACAGATATCTTGTTTTTTTTTTAAATAAATATAGGCCCACATGTCTTCATGTATATACAAACAACATTCCAAAGCTTTGAAGCATCAGTGTAAGCATAGAGACTACACAGTTCTGCTTGCCTGTCCATTTATGTAGCATAAAGTGGTTAAAGGCTTACACTAAAATTGACAAAACACTTTTTTCCTCTCAGTCATTTCTGTGGCTGAAAAGGAAGCAGAACAACCAGACACAAGGACAGTTTCTCCCCCCCCCCCATGCCATCACTCTGCTAAACAACTAATTCCCAGAACATTGTCAAACTATCTAGTAAGGCTGTATTACTATTTTTCTTCTCATCTTTCCTATTACCTATTAGAAAGAGTACAGAGAAGAGCAACAAAATTGATTAGGGGACTGGAGGCTAAAACATATAAGGAACGGTTGCTGGAATTGGGTATGTCTGGTTTAATGAAGAGAAGGATGAAGGGGTGACATGATAGCAGTGTTCCAATATTTGAGAGGATACCACCAAGAAGAGGGAGTCAAGCTGTTCTCCAAAGCACCTGAGGGCAGGACAAGAAGCAACAGATGGAAACTGATCAAGGAGAGAAGCAACCTAGAACTAAGGAGAAACTTCCCGACAGAACAATTAACCAGTGGAACAACCTGCCTCCAGAAGCGGTGCTCCAACACTGGAGGTTTTTAAGAAGAGACTGGACAGCCATTGGTCTGAAATGGTATAGGGTTTCCTGCTTGAGCAGGGGGTTGGACTAGATGACCTCCAAGGTCCCTTCCATCTCTGTTATTCTGTTATTCTCAATACTTGTACAGACTTGCATTGGACGGGAGAAGGGTGCACACAAATGAGACAGTCGTGTATTTATTTTTGCCAAATGGCATGAAGCAAATCAGAAAGAGAACACACCGATGAGGGAAGGACGAGAGACTTAGCAAACAGAATATTGATGAATTTGCCTTTTCCTGGTCATCTGGAAAGGTTGAGAAACTTTTGACCCATCTCACGCATCATCTGGGGCAAACAAACAGGCTATTAACACAAAGAAGAAAATTTCCAATCTGTCTGCAGGGAAGAAGAAAAAAAAAAAGAACACGGTATAAGTAATTAGACAGAAAGTAAATTCAAATGGTTTCTCGTCGCCCGTTGAAGCTTGGGCTGACATCTCCTTTCGGAGTGATGTTCTATTTATAAGACGACGGACCCCGAGCACAAATGAACGGGCAATGGTAGATTTTGTTCTGAATACGTTTCCTGTGCTTTTTCAAGGGAGACGGAAATCTATCGCAGTTTAAATAGATGTTTTCCATATGTCTTGTGTGCAAGTGTGCCACCCGCACAAGCGGGTGGAATAGAAGCCATTGCATAAAACATAGGAGGCACGGCCGTTTTTTAATGGGCTCTTTAATCTGCAGAGTTCAGGCATTATTTGGGATGAAGGGATTCTAAGAAATGAACATCTGGTATTAATAACTTCTGAACATGAAAAACTATAATGAAAGCCGAGCCCATTGTGTTTGGCAGATGTGTTGTTACTAAACAAGAAAGCAAGGAAGAGAGATTTCACAATAATGCCGGCTCGATTAATCCCCAGCAAAACAGAACTTGATTTTCATTCAGCTTGCATAATGCATTGATTTGCAACAATAGCTTGCTCTGTACGTAGTCTTTTCATATTTAGCTGCATTTTGATAATGAATAGTCACATACAAACAGGCTCCCCGTTTCTCCCTTTTCCTGCCTTGGCTTTCAAATTAATTGCCACTTTATTCTGACTGCCAAAGCAGCTCTCCTCTCGATGGTCAATATCATTTTGGCACTTAATGATTTACTGACAAAAGACAGGAGGAGCTGTGAAAATATTTGCCCTTTTGTTTTTGTGGTTCTTTTTGTTCCAAGGCAGGAATCCTTGGCATTTGGCCAAGTTGTCCCTGTGGAAATTGATGAACTACAAATCCAGAAGCAGTAATGGTAGCAATGGCAATAACACTTAGACCAGGGGTGTCAAACTCGCTGTGTCACGTGACGTGTCCCGACGTATCATGACTTTCCCCCAGAATTTGGGCACATTCTGGGAGACAGTGGAGGACGGGGGGGGGAGGGGGGGCTGGTATCCTATGGTCCATGGGGTCGCAAAGAATTGGACATGACTCAGTGACTGAACAACATCATCTTTCCATAGTCAAAACTATCTCAATGAGGGAAGCATTATCTAGTAAAGTTGCTAGAACCCAAACATGTATACAGTAAGAGGCAGAGCCCCATCAAAAGAGGATTAGCAAGACTATGGTTTAGATCAGGGGTCGGCAACCTTAAACACTCAAAGAGCCACTTAGACCCATTTTCCACAGAAAAGAAAACACCGGGAGCCACAAAACCCGCACGCATGCGCGCTTGCGTAGAAGGGGGGTGCTTGACTGAAGAGTTTAATTAAAAAGAAATAGAGGCTGCTGTGCATGAGTTCTCTCTCTCTCTCTCTCTCTCCCCCTCTCCCTCTCTCCGATCTTCTGCTCACCTGGCAAGCTGGCTTCACGCTGTTCTCTGACAAGCTGACACACATTCTTATTGGGCTGTCTCTCTCCTGCCCTTGGTCTGTCAGTCCTCTTCCCCCACTAAGTAAGTAACAGAGAGAGAGAGAGAGAGGAGAGAGGGGAGAGAGAGAGAGAGAGAGAGAGAGAGGGGAGAGAGGGAGAGAGGAGAGAGAGAGAGGAGAGAGAGAGAGAGAGAGAGAGAGAGAGAGAGAGAGAGAGCCGCAGGTTGGCGACCCGTGGTTTAGATATTGCATCCCCATCAAACAAGTGGATCCAAAATGGCTAACTAGAAAGAGAACAAGTATGCATGAAAAAAGTGAATAAATGAATCTTCCATAATTCATTGTATAGTCTGCGGTCTCCTTGGCTTCCCAACATCTTTTTCTTTTCTTTTAATATCCACGTAATCCCTTCCATCGGGGTGGAATCAGGGCGACTGAATGGAGCTGAGCATTTACTGGCTGGATACCCTTCCTGACGCTTATGCAGAGTTCACAGTAGATATTTCCTTTTTGCTCCCAGAGAGAGAAATATCTGCCACTACCTAGGATCAAACTCACATCCTCTTAATTGTGAGGTGAGAATTCCACCTCTAGGCCACCCTGCCTCTCTGGCTTCTCAACATCTGATGTTCAGTAAATTCTGTTTTGGGAACTCCAGGACTTCTTACATGGTTAAAGATGGTCTAACAGTGATTAGAGAGCAAAAAACAGAGACAGAGAAAGATTCAACTCTGCAGTGTTCTAGAAGCTTCCTCTGCTGCTTTGCCTTCACTGATAGATTTGTCATACTTAAAACACACTAACAAAAAGGCCGAGGCTATAATTACCTAATTAACATATGCAAATGGTACAACTTGCATAAACAGCATTCCTGAGGGAATTTCTATTAGAAGGATGAACTACATTGAGGGTGACAGTCTTTTTAGTGTCATTAGGGTAAATGAGGTGGTAATGGGCTGTGCAGATGATGGCAAAGTCAATAATTTATTTCTCCCTTCTCACTGGGGTAGCTTTTGCAAACAGCCAGGAATCTTAATTGAAATGTAAATGCATGATAAATGAGAAAGGATGGCTGGTGAAAAGTGAAACTGGGGAAATGAAGAAAGAGGAGTATTCAAGAAGGATTTTAAGAAGGAGGAGACAAGAAAACACACACACACACACACACACACACAAACCCAGGACCAACTGAGAATAGGATCAAAGTTTAGAATAGCTTAGCTTGTGTGCTAATAACTGAAGAAGGCTAGAATCAGAAAACAAGATCAAAAGCTTTGGATGGTGACATTCAGGAATGAGATATCGCAACTCTCTCTCGACAGAAAAGTAGACATATGCAAGCATTGATCGAGGAGACGAATATGAGAGGGGAGACACGACGATCCAAAGCATGTGTGTCGAGGTGTTTATTTATTATTTATTTAGCGTATGGCGATGATACATTAGGCAGGACACCACAATTATAATGCAGAGTAGTAGTTTGCCAGCCTAAGATTGCTAGCTCCTGTTTAGTTCATAGGTCATAAAACATAGAATAGAGTAGGGAGGGACCTTGGAGGTCTTCTAGTCCAGCCCCCTGCTCAAGCAGGAGTCCCTATGCCATTTCACACAAATGGTTGTCCAGTCCAGATGCTTCTCTCCTTCATTAGTTTTCAATCACTGTTTCTTGTCTTGCCTTTTGGTGCTTTGTAAAGAAGTTTGACCCCGTCTTTGTAGGAGCCCCTCAACTATTGGAATAGTGCTATCATGTCAACCCGAGTCCTTCTTTTCATTAGATTAGACATACCCAATTTCTGTAACCGTTCTTTGTATGCTTTATCCTCCAGCCCCCTAATCATTTTTCTTCCTCTTCTCTGCACTCTTTCCAGAGTCTCAACATCTTTTTTGCATTGTGTTGACCAGAATTGGATGCAGCATTCCAAGTGTGGTCTTATTAAGGCTTTGTAAAGCGGTACTAGAACTTCACATGATCTTGATTCTATCCCTCTATTAATGCAGCCTAGAATTGCATTGGTTTTTTGGGCTGCTGCCACACACTGTTGGCTCATATTTAAGCAATTGTCCATTAGGACTCCAAGATCTCTCTTACCGTTGCAGGCATTAAGCCACGTTTCACCAAGCCTATACCTATACAGTTGGTTGGGAAGTTCACTTCCCAAAGTGTGCTACAGGAGGGTGAGCTAGCTCCACACCAGAAAGAAAGACAAACAGCTTTCTTGCAGCGTCACCATGGGCCCTCTCCCTCCACTGAAGCTGCCTTGCAAATGGGCATCACAACTGGGAAAGTCCAGCGCCAGCAGGATTCTAACCATCCACACGAACCGGCTTGGCTCCCCATTGAAGTGGTACCTATTTATCTATTTGCATATAACATGCTTTCAAACTGCTAAGTGAGCAGCAGTGATAGGACTGGAGCAAATACCATCTCTAGCATTATTAAGCCACTGAGCCTCTTTGTCAAGGTGTTGATAGCTGCTCCAAAGAATTTCTGTAAAGAAATGCCAAGTTGCAGACTGAACAATGGGACGGTGTAAACTTCCAGGCATTTATTAAGCCAACCGGAAAAGCTTGCCCCAGTGGGATTGGCCCACCCCAGCTGCTTTGGCAGAAGGCTTGCTGTGCACTGCATTTGTCAAGGAATTTCAGCTGGTGGGATTCAAAAGAGCCTCTTGTGCTGTGGCCCGGCTCTTAGCAACAGTCTGCCACTGCAGGTGAGATCTGACCCTCTCTTTTTAACCTTCCAGAAGGTCATTAAAACCAGATTCTGCCAGTTGGCTTGGGGCCCTGATGGGTGCAGTGTCCATCAGAGATTGTTGATAGGGTAAAAGAGAAGTCCCCACCCCTATGCTATCCACCTCGTTTGTTTTAAGTTTCTATTTAAGTTACATTAATTTTAGAGTTGTTTTTTATCGTTAGCTTTATCTGAGCTGTTGTGGCACAGTGATTAGAATGCAATATCGCAGGCTGACTCTGCTCACGGCCAGCGTCCCATTGCTATTTTTGTTGTTGTTGTTGTTGTTGTTTTTCTTGAGTGGCTTAGTGGCCTAGTGGGGAAGACGCTCTCCTCCCACTTGTTAAGAATAGTTAAGAATTCAATCCCTAGGTAATGGCAGATGCAAAAATATCTGCTGTGAACTCTGTGTAGGAGTCAGAAAAGGTATCCGTCTAGTACAGGGGTAGGCAACCTTGGCTCTTTTATGACTCGTGGACTTCAACTCCCAGAATTCCTGAGCCAGCATGGCTCAGCTTGGAAACTCTCCCTTTCCCCTCAGCATGGCTGGCTGAGGAATTCTGGGAGTTGAAGTCCACAAGTCATAAAGTGGACAAGGCTGGGGACCCCGGTCTAGTCCATCAGTCAAGGCTAAATCAAAGACAGACAGACAAGATAGATAAATAGAGAGGGAGGGAGGGAGGGAGGGAGGGAGGGAGGAAGGAAGGAAGGAAGGAAGGAAGGAAGGAAGGAAGGAAGGAAGGAAGGAAGGAAGTTAATTTTAGGAAGGCCCTCCTTTAGCCTCTTCCCCCCACAATGGATTCAAGGTTATTTAATCATTTCACTCCTTCCTTCAACTCAACTTCAGATTCCACCACAGCATAGATTGCATTGACCTGTCTACTAAATTAGCCAATTTCCTGGATGTGTACAGTGTAGTGCAGGGGTAGGCAACGTTGGCTCTTTTATGACTCGTGGACTTCAACTCCCAGAATTCCTGAGCCAACCACGCTGAGGGGAAAGGGAGAGGTTTCCAAGCTGAGCCATGCTGGCTCAGGAATTCTGAGAGTTGAGGTCCATGAATCATAAAAGAGCCAAGGTTGCCTACCCCTGGTCTAGTAAATGCTCAGCTCCATTCAATCACCCCAACTCTATCCCAAATACGGACTACAGCAGGGGTGTCAAACTCGCCGCATCACGTGACGTGTTGCGACGTATTGCGACATTTTTCCCATTGCCGGCAATGGGGTGGGCGCGGCTTCCGTATGATGAAACCAGCTTGCAGGCTGGCGGTTTGACACCCCTGGACTACAAGATTATAAAAAGGGAGGGTTGTTTTTTTTTAATCTTTATCTTTTTATCATTTTGCAAGCCACCAGCACAGTCACTCCAACAGTGAGACGGGCAGCATGTCAATTTAATAAATAAATAAATGTATGTTTTAATTTCTGTACGGTTTAGCACTGTTGTTTTTTTAGTAGTAATACTTACATGAGAAGCATCGGGCTATTAAAATGATTTTCGATCCAACAGGATATTGGAAAGAAATGACGTGGAAAGGATCAGAGGTTTGCCACTATGGTAGCGCTCCCACAGCCATACAGAATTGGAGCAAACTCAGTGTGAGAAAAGTGGCTGGCAAAAAGAAAGATCAAGTTGGAAAATCAGCTAGATCCATCTGGGGACTGTGGGAAAATAATCCTCCCCCTCTCAAATTCTCACATGCCATCTTATGGGATCGGCAGTGGGGTAGTAACTTAGAATAGAATACAGCTGGAAGGGACCTTGGAGGTCTTCTAGTCCAGCCCCCCGCTCAAGCAGGAGGACCTATACCATCTCAGACAGGTGATTGTCCAATCTCTTTTTTAAAACTTCCAGTGATGGAGTGTCCATGATTTCTGGGGGTAAGCTGTTCCACTGGTTAATTATCCTCACTGTCAGGAAGTTTCTCCTTAATTCCAGGTTGCTTCTCTCTTTGATCAGTTTCCAACCATTGTTTCTTGTCCTGCCCTCTGGTGCTTTGGAGAATAATGTGACCCCCTCTTCTTTGTGGCAGCCCCTCAAATACTGGAACACTGCTATCATGTCTCCCTTATTTCTTCTTTTCTCTAGACTAGCCAAACCCAAGTCCCGTAGCTGTTCTGTTCTATTCAGGGTTCTTATGGCAGTCACATTTTCCAGAACAGAATGTATGTAGCCTACATTGTGTTTCCCAGCACATATATCCACACAAATGCAACACAAAGGGAAAGAAGACTAAGCACACACCCATGTACAGAGATGACATGGATGCACACACCTTGCTAAGTGCTTGGAAAGAACTGGGGATGCTTCTTAGGTGAGAAACAAAATGTTTTCAAAAGAAAACAACAACAACAACAAAAAAGTCCCGTTGCCTTTTGGAATAAGCGCCTTTTCCAAAAGGAAATTTATCTCGTTCACATTTCATTTTGTCCTTCCTTTTGCAGCCTTTCTTTAATGATTCTATTCCACCATTTCTTCAATATTAATGTAAAGCTTGTCCTGCGTCGAGTGGTCCATAATGAGTTGGTCATGCTGAGTTGGCTGCAACGAGTTGGCTGTGGATATTGCAACTGTGAGAAATATGAACCGGTTGCCCAGTATCCCAATGTGACCGTGGGGACGCTGCAATTGTCATAAGTGTGAAAAACGGCCATAAATCACTTTTTTTCATTGCTGTTGTAAGGTAAGGTAAGGTAAGGTAAGGTAGGATAGGATAGGATAGGATAGGATAAGGCAAGGCAAGGCAAGGTAAGGTAAGGTAGGATAGGATAGGATAGGATAAGGTAAGGTAAGGTAAGGTAGGGTAGGGTAAGGTAAGGTAAGGTAAGGTAGGATAGGATAGGATAGGATAGGATAGGATAGGATAAGGTAAGGTAAGGTAAGGTAGGATAGGATAGGATAGGATAGGATAGGATAGGATAGGATAGGATAAGGTAAGGTAGGGTAAGGTAAGGTAAGGTAAGGTAGGATAGGATAGGATAGGATAGGATAGGATAGGATAGGATAGGATAAGGCAAGGCAAGGCAAGGCAAGGCAAGGCAAGGCAAGGCAAGGCAAGGCAAGGCAAGGCAAGACAAGACAAGACAAGACAAGATAAGGTAAGATAAGATAACCTTTATTGTCATTTTTTATATTGTGGGCACAATGGCACACATCAAAAATGAAATTTAGTTGCCCGCTCTCAAAGTGAAACACATACATGACACACACCTAAACATACTATGTACAACATATGTATAGACCCACACCCCTACATATACGTAGCAAATAAATATTAAATACTGTCCATCTTGAATATATAACGCAAGGAGGAAGCTTGAGCGTTCGCAAGGTTAATGCTGTATGGAATGAAACTATGGCTGAATCTGGATGTTCTGCTACGGATACCACGAAGCCCCCTCCTCCCAGAAGGTAACAAGGAAAA
Source organism: Azemiops feae (assembly GCA_023970755.1). Classification (NCBI taxonomy): domain Eukaryota; kingdom Metazoa; phylum Chordata; class Lepidosauria; order Squamata; family Viperidae; genus Azemiops; species Azemiops feae. Next base: position 11,690 of record JALGBA010001082.1, read on the forward strand.
CAGGTCGTGAAACAAATGGTTGTAAGTTGAGACCTACCTGTACTAGGATGATAAATTTTCAGGGAATACAAAGCCAAAGATAGAAGAAGCACACTAGAGCCAGGAAAGGACCTGTTTCTTTGCAAGAAATCAACCAGCATCCAAGCTCGGCTCCCAAGAAACTTTACTTTTTAAGCAAAAAAAAAATGAAGATTACTGAGCTAAAAGAGATTATACAGGTAATGAACGTTTCAATGACAAAACGCTTCTTCTTTTTCATCCTTTTCATTCTAGCCATGATTGCACGACAGCTTCATAACATCCGAAGTATTCATTACAAATGTCAATATAAAAGCACATTAACTAGATGAAGTGGATAAAAGAGAGAAAGCAAATAATGAGTCTTTGAGAGGAAAAATTGAAAAATCCTGCCTGGGTTTATACAACCTGTTTAATTTGAGTTAACAGAACACAATGCCTGTTTTACATAATATGCTTTTGTTTCTACCTTCTGGTTTTATTTTTGGAGACTGCGTGTACTCCTGACCAGGACTAGGTTTTTAGAAGCATTTCTCATCTGAATTTCCAGGTCGTGAAGTGAAGAGGAAAAAAAAAAAAAACTGTCAAAAACCCTAGGATCCAGCCTGGGTCCTGTACAATCAGCAGGTTTCTTCATGGATAAAGAAGTGAAGGAAAAGCTTATCAAATTTGCAGATAACATAAAATTGGATGGGATAGCTAACATCCTAGAAGACAGACAGACATTTTCAGGTGACTTGATAAATGGATAAGAAGAAATGTAAAGAGAATAGAGCAAAGATTTAGAATGAGG
>JALGBA010001082.1:17500-25000 GCA_023970755.1 Azemiops feae
TAGGAAAGGAGAAATATTCCAGCTGTTTCTCAACAGCAGCCCCTGCTTCTTGAAGTAAGAGAGACAACAATACTAAAAGATACAACAGCAGCACACAAAATCCGTGGCAGGAATTTCCTCCCGGCGTTTCTTGCAATTCAATTGGGAAGCCAAGAACATTTTGTCAGTGAAAGACAGAACACTCACACATTCATGACTGCCTAAAGTCGCAATAGTGGTAACAGCACATGTTGTCAATGAGAAACCCTCTGAAATTCTTTTTCCTCTGAAAGAAATTTGAAAAGCCCATTCTATTTTACCAGATCAAATGAGAACTGAAAGAAGGGGAGAAAATGTTTGGGACAATTTTCCTGCCTGAATTTCTTTAAGTGAAATTAATTATAAAAAGAGATTTACGCATCAACTGTGAAATAGCCTCGGAATCGCTTTTTAAAATAGGGTAGTTCTTTTCCAGACAAGAAAGTGCTTTTTAAATTGTGTTTTGTGTTGACATAATTTCAGTTACAGAATAACAGAATAATAGAGTTGGAAGGGACCTTGGAGGTCTTCTAGTCCAACCCCCTGCTCAAGCAGGAAACCCTATAATATTTCAGACAAATAACTGTCTAGTCACTTCAACACCTCAAGTGTTGGAGCATTCACAACTTCTGGAGGCAAGTTGTTCCACTGATTAATTATTCTGTCAGGAAATTTCTCCTTAGTTCTAGGTTGGATCTATGTTTAATGAGTTTCCATCCATTGCTTCTTGTCCTGCCTTTAGGTGCATTATTAATTATTATTATTAATTAATTTTATTCATTAATATACATTATTAAGGTAATTATTGGAAATCCAGAGTCAAAGGCATGTGGACATCCCATAAATCTTTAGAATAGAATAGAATAGAATAGAATAGAATAGAATAGAATAGAATAGAATAGGATAGGATAGGATAGGATAGGATAGGATAGGATAGGATAGGATAGGATAGGATAGGATAATAGAATAATAATGGAATAGAATAGAATAGAATAGAATAGAATAGAATAGAATAGAATAGAATAGAATAGAATAGAATAGAATAGAATAGAATAGAACAAGGAATAGAACAAGGAATAGAATAGAATAGAATAGAATAGAATAGAATAGAATAGAATAGAATAGAATAGAATAGAATAGAATAGAATAGAATAGAATAGAATAGAAGTAGAGTAGAGTAGAGTAGAGTAGAGTAGAGTAGAGCTGGAAGGGACCTTGGAGGTCTTCTAGTCCAGCCCCCTGCTCAAGCAGGAGAATCTATACCATCTCAGACAAGCGACTGTCCAGTCTCTTCTTAAAAACCTCCAGTGATGGAGTGCCCACGATTTCTTCAGATGACCTAGTAAAAATATTGCCTCTATATGTGTTTTAAGATACTAAAAATGGGAAGATTTGCCTTAGTCCTCCAACTGATGGAAACCAATGGATATTTTTTCTTCTTTCAAATAGGATAGAGAATTTTGAAAGATCATTTTGTAGCATCATAGTGGATGGAATGTAAGAGCAGTGACAGAAATGTTCTAGAACGTGGAGACGGAACCAAGTTACCATTAATGACAGTTGGGGGGAAAAAAAGACAGCAAAAGAGAAGAAGCAAAAGAGATCGGAGGGGTTAAAAACAACCGGGAAAGGGTTAGAGAGAAAGCTCAAAGCAACACAACAGAACTGGTAGGATGGATGGGAAAAGTCTGAGATACAGACTCACATTCACACAGAGGATATCGTTAAACCTATTTCCAACAGTAGTTTATCATTTGTGTTGTATCTTTCTGTGTTTATGGTTATGATCCTGGTGGACTCATGAGAACAAGGGGTATCTTGATTATCTTTCCTAAAGTATAAATGGGAGCTGTCTGTTTCACAATCTTTCTTTTTTATGCCACAATAAATCTCCTGAGCACCTGAGCTGGCAAGGAGCTGGAAAGACCGTGTCTTTTCTTGGTTCAAATTTGTAATTCTTGTTTGATGAATAAAATAAATAAATAAATAGCCCCTGAATTTGAGAGAGCAATGCCAAATAGCTTTGCATAGAGGCTTTTTTTTTTTTTTTTTTGCCCTCGGATAATAATAAGAACTGTGAATACTTCAGACAAAGCAAAAGAGATTTATTAAAAGGGTGGTCAAGTCTTTATATAGGGTACATAAGCAAATAACACGTACATTTGATATATAGGATGCATCAGAAAATGACACGTCAAACAATAAAAGGCATTGATGTGCTTTGTTAGAGGTGAGAGAAGATAAAAAAAAACAGATTCTGTTAAAATATAGAGTAGAATAAATAAAATACTTTATTGGCCAAGTGTGATAGACACACAAGGGATTTGTCTCTGTTTCATAAGCTCTTAGTGTACATGCAAAACAACAAAGTAATAATAAACATAATAACAAAGGATAATAAACATAATAATAATATCAATAGAGAAGATAGTGGAACAGATGAGAAGGATAAAAATAATATAGCCATACTACATGGGTAATATACTTAGACATAAGACAATATATGACATCTCTTCATCTCCCAACCAGTTTGTTGTTTAAAACCCTTGCAACTTTAATCAAGGATTTCAAAATGCTGTCCTATTGTTTGGTTGCTGAAAAGGTTAGTTTTTGCACATCATAGAAAATGGCTTTGGCTCAAAAACATGCTTTCCTGATCTTCAAAATGAGGCACGGCTGCCATGTTAAAATGCTAATATCACCTTTATTTAAATGCTAATAATAAAGCCTAAAAATAATAGGAACATAGCAGGATCTCAAGTTTCCTATAAAAAGTTTGGATCCCCTTTGCTCCTTGGTTGATCTTTGTAATTCAGATATGAGTTCACAGCAGGCTGTCAGCTAGATTTCATCTAGATCAGGCATGTCAAACTGCCGGCCCGCGGGCCGGATGCATCACGCTGCAACCACACCCACTCCATTGCCGGCAATGGGGAAAAGTCGCGATACATCACACGACATCACGTGACGTCGCGAGTTTGACGTGCCTGATCTAGATAGTCATGATTTACCGTATTTTTTCCGTGTATAAGACGCACCCTTGTATAAGACGCTCTGGCATGCGAGTTCCAAGCTTACAGCAAACAAAGTCAGCACTGGGAGCAACCGCCTCCCAGCGCTCTAAATAGATGCCTCCTGGCCGGCCCCACCCCCCACCCACCTAACCAGCATCCGTCACAATGAGCATACATAGTCAGTTCACAGCAGCAGCCTCCGACCCTGGTAAACAAACCGGTGTGAGCACCGGCATGACAACAAGGCAAGGGAAGCGAAGGCAGGTTTTAAACTCCCCCCATTTCTCCGCGCCAATCTTCCGCAAATCCGGAAGTTCGGCCGGCCGCTATTATCGAGCAGGACGGCCTCACAGCTGCGTTCCACAGGGTCCCCGGCCAGCATACAGGTACGAGGGAGGGAAAGGGCTGTCGCTGCCATCCATGCTGCTGGTCCCATCCGCTGCCTCCGGATGCCACTATCCGATGATCTTGCCCCCTCCCCCCTCCCATTAGTGGCAAGCCCACGGGCTTGACACCTGCACCAGGCAGCATGGCAGCAGCATGTAAAGAACCCACACAGGCATGCCCTGGGCTGCGGAGTTTGCCATTATTTTTTCGTGTATAAGACGCTGCACTTGTATAAGACGCACCTGATTTTTGAACAGGATGTTTGCAGGAAAAAATAGCGTCTTATACATGGAAAAATACGGTATCTCATTTTCATAGCAAAGGATGTCTCGTATTATCATCTAGAAGACCATCATATACAGAATCAACTTTCATAGTGGGTTCTGTTATTAATATGATCACAATTCAGGGCTTATTTCTGATTTTTCTATGGCTATGTTTACACAACTTTCTTAACTATCAGTTATAGATGGTGAATCACCCTTGGTTTGATTAAGTTTGTTCAGAATAGTTCAGAATAGAGCTGGAAGGGACCTTGGAGGTCTTCTAGTCCAATCACTTGCTCAAGCAGGAGATCCTATACCATTTCAGATAGGGGGTTGTCCAGTCTTTTCTGAAAAACCTAGTTAATTGTCCTCACTGTTAGGAAGTTTCTCCTTAATTCCAGGTTGCTTTTCTCTTTGATCAGTTTCCAACCATTGTTTCTTGTCCTGCCCTATGATGCTTTGGAAAATAAGTTGACTCCCTCTTCTTTGTGGCAGCCCCTCAAATATTGCTATCATGTCACACCTAGTCCTTTTTTTCTCTAGACTGGTCGTACCCAATTCCTGCAATCGTTCTTCATATGTTTTAGTCTCCAGGCTCTTAATCATCTTCATTGCTCTTCTTTGCACTTTTTCCAAAGTCTCAACCTCTTTTTATAATGGATGCAGTATTTCAGGTTTGGTCTTACTAAAGATTTATAAAGAGGTGCTAATACTTCATGTTATTTTGATTCTATGCCTCTATTTATACAACCAGTGTATTAGCTTTTTTGGCTGCTGCCACACACTGCTGGCTCGTGTTTAAGTGATCGTCCACTAGGACTCCAAGCTCCCTCTCACAATTACTGTGTTTAAACCAGGTTTTGCCTAATCTGTACTTGTACCTTTGACAACCCCTCAAATATTGGAAGACCCGGTCCTTCTCTTTGTTAGACTAGACCAGAGGTAGGCAACCTTGGCTCTTTTATGACTTGCGGACTCCAATACCCAGAATTCCTGAACCAGCTATGCTGACTCAGGAATTCTGGGAGTTGAAGTCCACAAGTCATAAAAGAGCTAAGGTTTCCCTACCCTTGGACTAGACCAGGGATCTTCAAACTTGGCCCTTTTATGACTTGTGGACTGCAAGTCCCAGAATTCCTCAGCCAGCGTGCCTGGCTGAGGAATTCTGGGAGTTGCAGTCCACAAGTCATAAAAGGGCCAAGTTTGAAGACCCCTGAACTAGACATATCCTTCAAAACTGATATGCCACATGTGTAGTTGATCTTTTTTTCTTTCTTTAGGAAGAAGGAAAGAGGAAGTGATGTCATTTCTCTTCTGGCTCAGCCTTTGGTGTATTGTCAGAGAAGCCACTGTCACATCCCCTGTTTTGCTGAACTGTTCAGTTGCAAAGGTGAGTGAAAGGATGAGGGAGATGTTGATTTTGCCAAATAATAATAATAATAATAATAATAATAATAATAATAATAATAATAATAATAATAATAATAATAATAATAATAATAATAATAATAATAATAATAATAATAATAATAATAATAATAATAATAATAATAATAATAATAACAATAACAATAACAATAATAATAATAACAATAACAATAACAACAACAACAACAATACTACTACTACTACTACTACTACTACTACTACTACTAATAATAATAATAATAATAATAATAATAATAATAATAATAATAATAATAATAATAATAATAATAATAATAATAATAATAATAATAATAATAATAATAATAATAATAATAGTTGGAAGGGACCTTGGAGGTCATCTAGTCCAACTCCCTGCTCAGACTCCCATTGCAGACAAATGGCTGTCCAGTCTCTTCTTAAAAACTTCCAGTGTTGGAGCATTCACTGCTTCTGGAGGCAGGTTGTTCCACTGGTTAATTGTTCTAACTGTCAGGAAGTTTCTCCTTAGTTCCAGGTTGCTTCTCTCCTTGATCAGTTTCCATCCGTTGCTTCTTGTCCTGCCTTCAGGCGCTTTGGAAAATAGCTTGACTCCCTCTTCTTTGTGGCAGCCCCTCAGATACTGGAACACTGCTATCATGTCTCCCCTATTTCTTCTTTTCTTTAGACTAGCCAAACCCAAGTCCTGCAGCCATTCTTCATATGTTTTAGCCTCCAGGCCTTTGATCATCTTTGTTGCTCTTCTCTGTACTCTTTCTAGAGTCTCAACATCTTTTTTACATCGTGGTGATCAAAACTGGATGCAGTATTCCAAGTGTATTGGCCTGCTGCAAATTGAAGATAAGAATAGGGGGAAAGCAAACTTCTCCTCTTTGAAGTCATTTCACCCTTGTCTAGATTCCTTTTTTATTGAGTCTACTGGGTGACAGAACAATCAGCTGTCTCCTTTTAGTGAAGACAAGTTTCATGATTCCCATATTATATCTGTAGAGTCTGATTTTTGAACTGTAGGGGCAGAAAAATACTGACCCAGTATAATGGGATCCCTGAAAAGGATCATTAACATTTTCCCTGGCAAATATAAAACACTGCAAAAGAAGACATTGATACAATTGTTAATATTATCCACCTGATTCTAGATCTTTAGCAATAAAAATGTGCTTTTTTCTTTGGATCAGTACTGCCTCAAAATATGGGAATTGAAGTTTGTTTTATCCACATTGGTTTCTATTGTTTCATTAGATAAATTTAAAAAAAAAATAGTAGAAATAGTAGATTATCTATTCAAATGACTTTTTGGATAATAATATTGAATATTGGTTCTCAACTAACCCGATTTCTGTTAGTTTTCAATATTTAATGTTTTAACCTTTGTACTTTGGTGATGTCGCTTGACAGAGAGATAGGTGGCATATAAAATTAATAAATACATAAAATAAAATATGTTTAAAAATGAATGTTTAAAACTGTATGTCCCTCCATAAGTTTCTGAATGAAATATGTGCAGTTTCTTTTATTATTATTATTTACACCTTTCTTGTTTTGTTTTCTTGACCATTATATTACAAAAAATAAAAACTAAACATTTTTTTAAAAAACAAACAAACAAACAAAACAGGCATACTGTAAATCAACTAATTGTAGAGAGCTATTAAAACTTTGAGGGAGGAAAATAACAATGGGGTAATTAATTAAGAATGGTTGCAGGAAATGGATATGTCTAGCTCAGGGGTAGGCAACCTTGGCTCTTTTATGACTCGTGGACTTCAACTCCCAGAATTCCTGAGCCAGCCATGCTGAGGGGAAAGGGAGAGGTTTCCAAGCTCAGCCATGCTGGCTCAGGAATTCTGGGAGTTGAAGTCCACGAGTCATAAAAGAGCCAAGGTTGCCTACCCCTGGTCTAGTCTAATGAAAAGAAGGACTAGGAGGGACATGATAGCAGTGTTACAATATTTAAGGGGCTCAGGGGGGGTCAAACTATTTTCCCAAAGCACCAGAAGGCAAGACAAGAAACAATGGATGGAAACTAATCCAGGAGAGAAGCAACCTAGAACTAAGGAGAAATTTCCTGACAGTTAGAACAATCAACCAGTGGAACAGCTTTGCCTTCAGAAGTTGTGGGTGCTCCATCACTGGAGGTGATATTTGAAATGGTATAGGGTCTCCTGCTTGAGCAGGGATTCGACTAGAAGACCTCCAAGGTCCCTTCCAGCTCTGTTATTCTATGTTCTAATTCTCTCATTCAGCCGTTCTTCATTGCCAATCCAAATTTGATTTTTTTTTCCCCTACCTCTCTCTCTCTCTCTCTCTCTCTCTCTCTCCCTTTAGGAAAACATACATCTTCCTACAGATGACAAGACCGACTTGGGGGAAAAGCAGCCTTTCAGAAG
>JALGBA010001082.1:30000-37413 GCA_023970755.1 Azemiops feae
ATTCTATTCTATTCTATTCTATTCTATTCTATTCTATTCTATTCTATTCTATTCTATTCTATTCTATTCTATTCCTTGTTCTATTCCTTGTTCTATTCTACATTCTATTCTATTCTATTCTATTCTATTCTATTCTATTCCATTATTATTCTATTATCCTATCCTATCCTATCCTATCCTATCCTATCCTATCCTATCCTATCCTATCCTATCCTATCCTATCCTATTCTATTCTATTCTATTCTATTCTATTCTATTCTATTCTAAGGTTAAGTTGGTTAAGTGTTCTTTGTTAGCTAATCTAAAAATTCCTGGGGGGGGGGATAAAGGCAACACAACCTTTTCTGCATGACTCTGTCCATTTATTTCCCTAGAGGAGTTCAAGTTGAAGCAATCTTAGTTTTAAAGTATTTGTGGTGAAAGAATATTTTTGGAAGGTTTGAGGGTTTTGACCTTCCATGCGTCTTACTAATGCAATTATCCTTTGAAATGAGATTGGTGGGAAGATAAGGAGATGATGATAATGCTTAAAAGTTGGATTTGTCTGTGCTGGATTGAGAGTGGTGGGGGGAAAGCAGAGTTAAGTAAAAAAAAATCAATTATCCTTTTGAGCACTGGCAAATAAATGTTCATACCGATGTAGTAAGTAATAAAGAAGTTAATGATAAATTCAACTGAAATAAAGATGGTCCCAAATTTATATTAAAAAAAATATTTTTATGTGCCTCCCCCCACACAAGAAAGAATATGCCACCACCATGACTGAGAATAGAGCTGTAAGGGACCTTGGAGGTCTTCTAGTCCAGCCCCCTGCTGAAGCAGGAGATCCTATACCAGTGGTGGCAAACCTATGACACGTGTGCCAGAGGCGGCACTCAGAGCCCTCTCTGTGGGCACGCGCACCATGCCCCGGAGATGGCAACCGTCCCTCTTCAACCAGCCACCCGCTAACTTGCCGAGGTCCCATGTGGCCGGATGCATCCTAGCACCCATGTGCTCACTGGCCTCTGTGTGCAGGGGCCAATGATGTCAGGCAGCAGCCGCCCCGGCCCCTGCCTCACCTTGCCCTGTGACAATGGCACCCGTGCCCTGCCTCGCCTTGCCTTGTCCCACAGGACGAGCCTCCTGCCCACCGCCCCACCTGCCAGAGACCCCCTGGATCTCTCCCAACCCTGCCCGGCCCCCACAGCCGTCCCTCCCCACGAGCAACATTAAAGTGATCACGCCCACCTTGGCCACACCCACCCAGTCTGCCATGACCACCACAGCCATGCCTACCCAGTGGGCCACGCCCACCTGGCACCCGGCGATAAATAAGTGGGTTTTGGGTTGCAGTTTGGGCACTTGGTCTCTAAAAGGTTCGCCATCACTGTCCTATACCATTTCAGACAAGTGGCTGCCCAATCTCTTTTTAAAAACCTCCAGTAATGAAGCACCCACAACGTCTGAAGGCAAGCTGTTCCACTGGTTAATTGTCCTCGCTGTTAGGAAGTTTCTCCTTAATTCCAGGTTGATTCTTGCCTCTCAAATACTGGAGTACTGCTATCATGTCCCACTAGTCCTTGTTTTCTCTAGACTGGCCATACCCAAATCCTGCAACCGTTCTTCATATGTTTTAGTCTCCAGCCTTTAATCATCTTAGTTGCTCTTCTTTGCATTTTTTTCCAAACTCTCAACATCTTTTTTGTAATGTGGTGACCAAAACTGAATGCAGTATTCCAGGTGTGGCCTTACTAAGGCTTTATAAAGCAGTACTAATATTCCACATGACTTTGATTCTATGCCTCTGTTTATACAACCAAGGATTGTATTAGCTTTTCTGGCTGCTGCCGCACACTGTTGGCTCATGTTTAGCACTCCAAGGTTCCTCTCACAATTACTGTTTTTTTATGCCAGGATTCACCTAATCTGTACTTCTATCTTTGGTTTTTCCTGCCTGGAAATAAAACCTTGCTTTTCTCCACATTAAATTTCACTTTGTTAGATAGGACCCATTGTTCAAGTCCGTCAAGATCTTTTTGGATCCTGCACTTGTCTTTTGTGGTGTTGGCTATTCCTGCCAGCCTAGTGTCATCTGCAAATTTGATGAGTTCCCCTTCTACTCCCTCATATAAGTCATTTATGAATATATTAAAGAGTACTGGGCCTACATATCTTATCCTTCTTTATATTTATCCTTCTTAATTTGTTGCACAAACTCCGCCCCCGGTGACTAGTGGACCCAGATGGGTTCCAGAAGGAACTGGGGACTATAACTGCAGATCTGCTGCCCATGCAACTTTTCCCCACCTGAACACTTCTTTGTCCTCTGTCCTCCGGGGGCGGAGTACATAGAGGAACTGAGAGGGATAAAACAGATGAAGAGATATATAAAGTGCTGCTGGCTGAAGTCAAACAATGAACTTGATCGAACACAGGTAAGAGTTGCTATTAGATAGATAACCTTTATTGTCATTTTTTACTGTGGGCACATTAAAAATGAAATTCAGTTGCTTGCTCTCAAAGTGTAGGGGTGACATGATAGCAGTGTTCCAATATTCTGTGGCTGAAAAGGAAGCAGAACAACCAGACACAAGGACAGTTTTTATTTCCCCCATGCCATCACTCTGCTAAACAACTAATTCCCAGAACACTGTCAAACTATCTAGTAAGGCTGTATTACTATTCTTCTTCTCATCTTTCCTATTACTTATTAGAAAGACTACAGAGAAGAGCAACAAAGATGATTAGGGGACTGGAGGCTAAAACATATAAGGAACAGTTGCTGGAATTGGGTATGTCTAGTTTAATGAAGAGAAGGACGAGGGGGGACATGATATCAGCCTTCCAATATCTCAGGGGCTGCCACAAAGAAGAGGCAGTCAAGCTATTCTCCAAAGCGCCTGAAGGCAGGATGAGAAGCAACAGATGGAAACTGACCAAAGAGAGAATCAACCTAGAACTGAGGAGAAATTTCTTGACGGTTAGAACAATTAACCAGTGGAACAACCTGCCTCCAGAAGCTGTGAATGCTCCAACACTGGAAGTTTTTAAGAAGAGACTGGACAGCCATTTGTCTGAAATAGTATAGGGTTTCCTGCCTGAGCAGGGGGTTGGACTAAAAGACCTCCAAGGTCCCTTCCAACTTTATTATTATTATTATTATTATTATTATTATTATTATTATTATTATTATTATTATTATTATTATTATTATTATTATTATTATTATTATTATTATTATTATTATTATTATTATTATTATTATTATTATTATTATTATTATTATTATTATTATTATTATTATTATTATTATTATTATTATTATTATTATTACAAAGAAGTAGTGGATATATTGCTAGGAACCAATTTCTATTCTCTTGTAGATCTTAATAGCCTGTCTTCTACAATCATCTGGTTTAACAGGTTTCCAAAATGTTACCTCCTCCATCCTTTTGTGATCCATTTCTTCCTACTCTTCCCTTATTAAGAGAAGAATCTGTCATTTAAAAAGAAAAGGGTAAGAGGAGAAAAAAGCACCCTTCCAATTTTCACAACTGATTAAGTTACCAAATTGACTCCTTGCTGTTCCTAAATTTAGTTCTGGGCAGCAAATGGCTATTCCTTATCTTATGGGTGACAAGCCCTGTGATATGCAGATAGCGGTGGCCGATTTTGGCAGTAGTAGAAGCAATAATAATTAGGAGGTGTGTGTGTGTGTGTGTTTTTTACAATGTCCTGTCCCATCTACCTCTAGCAATAACTGAGAATTCCTGCAGTTGCTCCACCAGTAGAATACCAGAGTTGTGTAGTGCATTGTAGGACTTCAAAGTGCCATCCAGCTCCTCCATTACTTAACTTCTTCTCCCCAGAATCTTCTTTGGTCATTACAAGTCATCCTGGAACTTTTGAGTCTTCTCTCCTTGATACCAGATCTCCAAGGTCCCTTCCAACTTTATTATTATTATTAAATGTATCTGCCTCTCCTTCTGGTATGTCCTATGAGAAGCAAAATGATTCTCCATCCCCAGGTCCTTGTAGCAAGGTACAAGAAGAGAGCTCGGTAGTGTTATTTCACTTCTTTTTCCAGCACTTACACCAGAGTTCACAATGGTGTGTGGAGTCGTGACTAGGAAGCACAACTGTCAGCTTGCCACTCTATATTGTGCAACTATAAACAATCTTGGCTAGTCATTGTAGCAAAGCCTAATCTATCACTCTGAGTTATTGTGAAGAAAAACATGAAGGAGAATATATGAACATCCTCATTGGGGGAATGGGAAAATAATATTTTTTTTTAAAAAAATATATGTTATAAACATGTGACACTGGCCTCTGTCGGGGTCACTGAAGAATTGCATTTTTCATGATGGTGATGTTATCCATTCAGTCAAATCTGACTCTTGGAGATTCTATGGACCAGGTCTGTCCATATCTTCCTATCTTATACTACTTCTTTGAGTTGTCCTATACTCTGGCTGGTGTCACCTTTGATGGTGTCCACATGTAGACATAGACTTAGACATAGGATGATAGAGTTGGAAGGGACCTGGAAGGTCTTCCAGCCAGCCCTCTACTCAAGCGGGACACCCTACACCATTTCAGACAAATGGTTGTCCAATCTCTTCTTAAAAGCCTCCAGTGATGGAGCACCCACAACTTCTGAAGGCAAACTCTTCCATTGGTTGATTGCTCTCATCATTAGGAAATTTCTCCTTAGTCCTAGTTGGCTTCACTCTTTGATTAGTTTATCTTGTTTGTTTATGATTTATTAGAAGTTTAACTACAACAATAACTAGAGAAGATAGGGAGAATAAGAATGTAGGTTTTGTTTTTTTTAAAGAGATTTCAATTTGACTGTAGAAAAAACAAAATCTGGGTTTTCTCTCCTGTGTTTGTGGAAGGAAAGAATATGACATAGACTGTTGCCTTTAGAGGTGTGCCAGCAAATAATTTAATAATAATAATAATAATAATAATAATAATAATAATAATAATAATAATAATAATAATAATAATAATAATAATAATAATAATAATAATAATAATAATAATAATAATAATAATAATAATAAAGTTGGAAGGGACCTTGGAGGTCATCTAATCCAACCCCCTGCTCAGGCAGGAGACCCTCTACCATTTCAGACAAATGGCTGTCCAGTCTCTTCTTAAAAACTTCCAGTGTTGGAGCATTCACCGCTTCTGGAGGCAGGTTGTTCCACTGGTTAATTGTTCTAACTGTCGGGAAGTTTCTCCTCAGTTCCAGGTTGCTTCTCTCCTTGACTAGTTTCCAATAATTTGGGAGATTGTCTTTCTTTCTTTTTCTTTTTGGAAGATCTACCTGTAGTGGCCGACAGAGAAACTGCAGGTGGTTCTAATAGACTTTCCATTTCAAAACAGACCTTTGATTAAAGCTTCCTTTCAAAGATTAATGGTTAAAGAAAAACAAGTCTGGCGGTCTTGAGCATACTCAAAAGCACGGCACTACATCTAGATGACAAGGAAAAAAGAAAACCGCTGTGCTAGCGATGAAAATAACCATTTTTAATGTCTATTTTGAAAAAAAAATGGGGGGGGGAATGTCTGAATTTGCACTTTAGCCAGGAGCTTTTGGAATGTAAGCTTCTTTATAAGAGTACCCGGGTAAAAGAAAATCTTAGAATAGGTTGTCCTATCTGTTAAAAGCTTCTGAGCATCTGCTAGAAGCCATGATGACTTCAGAATGATGTGCGTGGCATGAAGTTACTTTGCAAATGTATTTATTTGTGCAGTGTCGTCATAATGCATGGTTCTGTTGAAAGAAAAAAAAAAATCTTCATCAGGGTCCAGTCCAAGCCGGGAATAAACAAACATGGAGACTGCTTTAGAAAGAAGGTTGTAGTTTATTGAAGAGGAGAGCCAGAGAGAAAAATGGGAAAAAAAAACTGACCACATGGAGCAGCGTGGTGGGCTTTTATACCTTCTGGGGCTCTTGAGGTTGTTTCCTGTTCCTGTTTGAGGCTTTGTATTTCCTGTGTCATGTACTTTGAGTCTGAGTGTGCCCTTTTGGTATTGGTGGGTTAATCCTATTATGTCCTGTCTTAGAGTTTGGGTGGGGTATGTAGATTTTAAGGGTCTTTGTCTTTCTAATTTCTTCAGTTTCTAGCTGGAAGGCTCAGGCTTTTCTGAATTTATTGAATTTGCATTTCTAATAGCTGGCCTTTCCTTAGGCCAGGGGTAGGCAACCTTGGCTCTTTTATGACTCGTGGACTTCAACTCCCAGAATTCCTGAGCCAGCATGGCTCAGCTTGGAAACCTCTCCCTTTCCCCTCAGCATGGCTGGCTCAGGAATTCTGGGAGTTGAAGTCCATGAGTCATAAAAGAGCCAAGGTTGCCTACCCCTGGTCTTGACCAATCCAGTTCACTTCATATCAAAATTTATAAAGTTCACAACCCCCCCCCCCCAAACCTGCTAAATCTATCCATTCATTTATCATTTTTTTTATATTGGTTGATGAAACACATAAAGCTCTCTTCTAATTTTTATTGATTTGCATGCCCTGTGTATTGAACCAAAGTTGCTAAACAGATTTCAGAAAGCTCCTGAACAAGAGGAAAAAATAAGGAAAGAAATATTTTTAAAACGATAAATCTTCTTTGAAAGGCACCATAAGCCCTGTCCTATTCGTCAACCCACTGTCACTTCACCCTTTCAAATGGGACTGAGGACTTAATTGTTGTGTGGAGGACAGATGTTTCACAAACCTCCATCTGTTGAAGACAGATGTTTGAGAAATTGGAAACTTATCACCAGAATGGCAGTAATGGTAAATCTTTACTTGGTGAATTCCTGTTTCGCCACTATATATCAAAAACAGGCATTCAAAGAGGGAAGGAGGAATCCTGAAAGGTAGAATAAGTAAAGGCAAACAATGATTTTTTTTTTAAAAAAAAAGATTTATGCTTTGTTAAATATTTCTAGGCAACCTATATGCCCTGTTGGTTTTTCATTTCAGAGATATTTACTTACCTAAACAGAGAAACAGAGTGACCAAAGATGGACAAAAAAACAGCAGGGACAGGAATGACTTCCATCTTCTTGCTGGCTTCTCCAATAAGTTTCCTTGTGATGAATTTGGCAGGGAGCATCAAAAATTCCCTTCCTTTCCTTTCCTTTCCTTTCCTTTCCTTTCCTTTCCTTTCCTTTCCTTTCCTTTCCCTTCCCTTCCCTTCCCTTCCGTTCCTTTCCTTCCCTTCCCTTCCCTTCCTTTCCTTCCCTTCCCTTCCCTTCCCTTTCCTTCCTTCCCTTCCCTTTGCCCTTCCCTTCACCCTTTCCTTTCCTTTCCTTCCTTCCCTTCCCTTCCCTTTGCCCTTCCCTTCACCCTTTCCTTTCCTTTCCTTTTCTTTACCTTCCCTTCCCTTCCATAAGCTCTTCCCTTCCCTTCCCTTCCCTTC